>CM062811.1:142503737-142751695 GCA_031772625.1 Pinus tabuliformis | reverse complement strand
CATCAAAAACACCAATCAACATGGATGCCACCGGAATTCTCCGCTTACACTATGAGGAATTTGAGTGCCACCTAGTCTCTCAGGCTTTACTGTGCATCCACAGTCTGATCCAAGAATCACTAGGCCCTACACCGAGACATACTCTCTAGGCTTTATCGTGCATTCCATCCTGGGATCACTGGGCCCAATGCAGAGAAAATTCACCTCTTGGCTTTACCATATATCTTGCCATTCACCGACAAGGATTCTTAGGCCCACCGAGGCACACAATTTGGGTTTACTGCAAACCACAGTTCGGTTAAGGGTTACTAGGCCAGTGGCTTCGTGATCGTCAGTCTGGTTTAGGGACCACTCAGACCATGTGTTTGTCAATTTTGGAGATCCACCCCACTCAACTTTGAATCCAATCAGTCCATCCCACATAAAATGAATGAGAGAACCCATCTCATCAAAGCTATCAATAAATGGCAAGGCTAGGCTGAAAATATTGTCACACCTGGAAAAACCCGTGTCATGGTAGAAAATAACCACATGAAATCCCATGCATGCCAAATCTAGTAAGGAAGATATACATACAAGTAGATACCTGAAATAAAGCCTGTTGCAACTGCTTGATCCTGCCTTTCCCTGCTTGATCTTTGTTTTCTCTTGCCTTCTTTTCCTTTCTTGCTCCAAGAAACTCTAAGTGTCCAAGAGTGTGTGTGAGAGAGAGAGAATAATGAGAGAGCTCCATAACTCAACTGAAAAAAGGTTACCAACTGATCCTCAGAAGCCTTTTTATGAATGAGGCCTCTATTTTCTTCATTTTCCTCCTCACATGCAACCTATGACCTTTCACCTCCTTTTTCTCATAATTTCCATTATTCTCATAAATAAATGTGCCAAAAATTCAATTTTTCCTTTCCAAAACCTTAGCCATTGCCTTTCCTTAGCCATAAACAGCCAAATGAACACTCCCTAGGATGTCTTGCCCAACATTAAGCTTGGAATAAGTGTCCCATAGGCCGTGGTTATTGTTTTTAACTTTTATTACATGGAATTTTCACCAGGGCTATTACAAGGACTGATGGATGTATGAATGCTAGATATCAAATTATGTAGAGGTTTTAATATGCACGATCCAATTGTCATTTTCTCCACAATAAACTCTTTAGCCTATGAAAGCTTCTGGAAATCAACCAAAGGATACTTTTTCCCGTCCTATTAGGAAATAAAAGATAATATGACTCAGAAAATTGAGGAGGGATAAAAAAAAAGAAATTACTTTATTGAATTCGAAAAGCTGATAAAGTTCCACTCCCCAAAGCTCAAATATGTATTCTCTCAAGCTATGGAAATAGACATCCATATTTTCTTGCTCAACTGTTGTAGCGGATGTTGTTTGCATGTTCTTCATAAGGTTGTCAAAGATGTCAGAGTCCTCATCTTATGACAATCACAAACACTTCTGCAAAATATGGATAAGAGATTTATTGCACGGAGGTTTCACTCAATGAACCTCTTACATATCACATGTGTTCATGACATATTAAAAACTACCCTTAATTTGATTACATATTGGAAAATACCTCTAAAAATCACATTATTTAACCCCTTACCAATACGAACCCAATACACCTTCCCAATTTAAAAACCCCTACTTTCACTAGATATTGTAGGTATCCATTTTTTTATTAACATTTTTTATACCCCTTTATATTTTTTCATTAACTTTGGCTCCATTTTTTATACCTGCCCAATATAAAAACCCTCTACCCCCAATATATTATGTCATTTTTTCCTCAATAAATATCCCCCCAATATGAACCCACGTGGTATGGTATTTCTCCCCCCATAAAGCCCTTGTGATTTATTACTTCTTCAATTCACTGAATGGATCAACTAAGGCTCTTCAGCCATAATTGAATCCAATTATCCGAGAGATCGAGTTGGCCCTTAGTCTCCTCTGAAAAAACAAAAAAAACAAAAAAAACAAAAAACAAAAAACAAAAAAAAAAAAACAAAAAAACAAAAAAAAAACAAAATACAAAACAAAACAAACAAACAAAACATTCATCCCAATTTGTATTGTTAGTCAATCGTTGTCTCAAGTCCGCTCGAATCACTTCATGTTAGTTGAGGGTCAGTGAAATAGTTAGTGTGAAGTAATAAAAGCGAACATAATTATTGAGTTGATGTATAATGACTGGGTAAATTTTCCATTTAGTGTTATTTTTTTTTAATTGTTAAAATTATATATATATTATTTTTTAATATGAGTGAAATATTTGATTGATTCAAAACAACCAGACAACTATGTTTAATGTGTTTTATATTGATTGCATTGATGTTGATAGAGTTAGTTATTTAATATTTAAATAGAGTATATTAAAATTTTGGTAAGTATATTACTATTCAAAAAGAAAAATAAAATTAAAAAACATCAGCACAATATCAACAAAGGTGATGATGCTAGACTCTTACACTTCTCTCTTATCTAAACTAATTTTATATTGATTATGTTATAGTTTTATTTTACCTATTATATTTTGAATATCAATACTATTGTTTTTTTATTCTTTAAAAAATTATAAAATTTTTAAATTATAATCTTTATTTTATATTTTTTAATTTTTGTATTTTTGGTCAAGTTGTCTATAATTCTCCAATTTTGATTGGTGGCTTGAGGAGCCGCGACCCAGGGGTATCTAATTTGTCAAAGTCAGTCAAGGATTGCATCTGGCTTGAACCACACGAAACCAAAGTTGACTGGATTTTTTAGCATGTCTCCTCCCCCTAGCACAAAGCACAACCACCCGCGTGAAGTTTAATCATGGGTCACCTTGCCAATGAGACCCATCCTCAACCATTTTTTTTTCTTTTCCCATGGAAAAAGTCGTAATTTCTATTGATATATAAGAAATTACATTTTGTAGATGCTAAGGCATATGCATATGGAGGCAGAGTTGCCTGTCAAGTTCAAAAAACTGTTGACCAGAAAAAAGAAAAGAAATAGTTGTATCTCCACGCAGGGATTCTGTTATCTGTTGTACTGTGTCTATGCCTGCTCTCTCACATAGAGAGAACAAGATCAAAATTGAATGTTGTCTCTTCGCAGAGAGAGAAACTAAGTATCAAAATCGGAGCTGTATGTCCAAAGTCATAAATATAGACCAAAAAGTTGTAAATATAAACATGATATATACAAGATTATCAGAAAAATATTATAGGGCTTAAAGCCCATTTTCTCTAAGTTCCACAAAAGTTATGTGGTAATGCTGGTGGAAGGTCCCATTTATTTCCTCCTGGATCAACCAGTCATTGCCCTGTCTAAGCGCTGCCTCTTTGGAAAGGTGATCTGCCCCTGTATTTTGCTCCCTGTAAATGTGGCGACAGGCAAAGGAGTCAAAAGAAGATATCAATCTTTGTGCTTCTTCTAATATATGCCTCAATGAAAATGCATTACAGTGGGATGCATTATTTAACCAATTACAAACGATTTTGGAATCACCAAACAACTGTAGATGTCTGCAATGCTTTTCCAATGCAAAATGAATGAGATGTTTAGCAGTACAGAGTTCAGCATAATTATTAGTTCCCCTGCCTAAACTTATTTGGATCTTGAAGCAATGTGTATCATTTAGGTAGAGTATGGCTCCGCCACCACATCCTGCCTCCTGCGCAGAGCCATCAAAATATGCCCACAGTTTTGATTTGTCTATGATTTCTGGTATAATGGTGCGGGGAGGGGCATTGGAGTCCTCCTCGGGAAGAAGATCATAATCCGCAATGGTATGGAGCAAGATGGCAGGCCAATGGGGTGTTTTGTGGGTGAAAATAGAATGGTTTCTAGCAATCCATATTGACCAGCAAACTAGAAGAGGCATGTTTCTGGATTTTCCATTTTGGTTTTGACACCATGTACTCCAGGCATCCAGAATGTTGTGTCCATGCCAGTTTTTTAAGCTTGGATAGTGAGTAATGATGGAATTCCAATGTTCCTTAGAGGTGGGGCAATTTAGGAAGAGATGTTCAGTACTCTCTTCATCATTGCGACACAGGTGACACCAGAAAGGGCCATGAAAAGATCTTTTCATCAGATTTGACCCTGTAGGGATCTTATCAAACAAAATGTTCCACATCAGTAAGCGGGTACGAGGGGCCGCCTTAAGCTTCCAGAGTAATCTCCAAGTCGGGTTTATGTTCTGGGGTTTGAATGGTTCCATTAATCTAATATAACCCTCTTTTGGAGAATATGTTCCGTGTTTGGTGAAGGCCCATATAATCTCGTCCGGTCCTTCTGATAGTTGGATGTGTGCCTGTGTAAGAGCATCCGTGTAGTCCTGCCAATCAAGTCACCACTGTATAGGGATGTCTAGATCAAGAGTCAATTTCCATGCTTGCTGTAGAAAGGAGGAGTTGTTTCTGTCACCGATGTGTTTGATGTGGGTGATACCCCTACTGTGTAAATGCCTTATCAAGTCTGCCGGTAGTCTATGTGCATTGCCACAACCAACCCATGGGTCCGTGCCAATACGAACAGCATTGCCCTCCTTTATTCTCCACGTTATGCCTTCACGTAGGAGTGGTAATGCATTTATAACCACCTTCCATATATTGGATATGTTATTACTTATTTTGTGCTGCTGTCTGAACCAGTCCATCAGGTTCATGGGCCAGATGTATTTCACTTGTGTAACCCGGGACCAGAGGTTGTTTGTGGTGATAAGATTCTAGCCGAGCTTTGCCGCCAGAGCTTTGGAAAAAAGTTCAAGCCTTTTGATGCCCATCCTCCCCATGTCTTAGGCTTTGCTATTGTCTCCCATTTGACCCAGGCAAATAACCTACCCGGTTGATTGCCTTTCCATAAGAATCTGCAACATATGCTTTGTATTTGTTCAATATACCTTTCGGAATCCAAGCCAGGGTCATCCAGAATACAGGAGTGGCTTCAATCACAACTTTAATAAGGACTAATCTTCCTGCACGGGATAGGTATTTATGGTACCAAACCTGTAGGTGCTTTTCCACTTTTGCAATAAGCCATGTCCAGTCCGTAATCCTGTATCCGTGAGGCTTAAGCCTAAAGCCCAAATATTTAAGACTGTCTTCCAGATTCAGAGAGGTAAGGGGAAGCGCTGTGAGGTAAATACAGTATCGTGTTGTGAGCAGCCAAAGGTAGTAATCGTAGATTTACTATAATTTATTGCCATCCCGATTGCCTGTTGAAAAAGATTGAAGATATTCTGGAGGACCGTGGTATCTCCAATACTGCCATTTAAAAAAATGAGAATGTCATCAACAAATAATATTTGGGTGAGAGAAAAATTCTCAGTGATCTTGATGCCACCCAGTTGATTTCTATTGCATGCAGATATGATGGCCCTGCTTAATCCTTCCATGATAAGTAAGAAAAGTAGGGGGGAGAGTGGACATCCCTACTTGAGTCCCCTCTCCGAGAGGAAGAAAGATGTGGCTTCTCCATTTAATAACACATTGTAAGATACATCTTTAATGCAGCTCATGATCCATTTAATATATGCATAAGGAAAGCCTAGGTGAGTCAGTAATAATCTAATGTAGAGCCGATTAGCTCTATCAAAGGCCTTTGAGAGGTCCACCTTCAGAATCATGCCTTTCTGCTTCTTCATCTGCATAGTGTGGAGGAGTCCCTGAGCTGTGGCAATAGCTTCATGAATCTATCTGTGCTGAAGGAAAGCAAACTACTCAAAGGATATGTGTCTGGAAAGGATAGGCTTCAGTTAGTTTGCTATGATCTTTGCAATAATCTTGTACAAACAGTTGCAAAGGGAAATGGGTCAGAAATTGTTGAAAGAGG
Organism: Pinus tabuliformis; assembly: GCA_031772625.1. NCBI lineage: Eukaryota > Viridiplantae > Streptophyta > Pinopsida > Pinales > Pinaceae > Pinus > Pinus tabuliformis. The sequence goes on along the minus strand of CM062811.1, from coordinate 142,745,877 downwards.
AAGGATTGTCAGATTTTGGGATAAGGGCAATGAAGGTGGATTTGATGGCCGGGGATATTCATCCACTCCTTCTGCAATCCTCCACAATCTTGAGTAAATCGTCCCCCGGGATATCAAAAAAAGCTATGTAGAACTCGATGGTCCACCCATCCGGCCCAGGGCTCTTGTTTTTTTTAGACCATTTTATAGTTGCCTCAAGTTCTTCCTTCGTCACTTCCATCATCAGGTCCTCCGTGTCTTCCTGCTGTACAAATCTAGGAAAATGTTCAGCAACTCGCATGATTTCCATAATATTCACAGCTCTAGGCGCCTTGTAGATTCTTTTGAAGTGTTCAATGGCTAATCTAGCCAGATCCCGCTGTGATGATACCGATTGACCCTGATCATTACGAAGTTCCGAAATAGTATTAATGGCTTTTCTACCACCGGCAAATTTATGCAAGAACTTGGTATTGTCATCTCCTTCAGTGAGCCAGATTGCCCTGCTCCTGAGCCTCCAGCTCTCCTCCCTTTCCTTCAGTATTTGGGAACGCTTTGAGATGAGGGAGGTATAATGATCTTTGCTTTCTTGTGATAGGAAAGTGCCATTAGAATTATCGTCATGTGTGGCAATGGCCAACTCTGCCTCCCTTAGGGTGTTGTCATCATTCTTTCATTTTTGGTGAGCCCAAATTTTAGAGATCCTCTTAAGTTCTGTCAATTTCCTGATAAAACCTTTTGTATGATCCTCGCGTTCCAGTATAGGGTTGGTTTGCCAGTAATTAGTGACCATTTGAATGTAAGAAGGATCCTTGAGCCAAGAGGCGTTGAATTTGAAGGGGCTTTTAATTCTCAGGTTTGTATCTGCCAATTCCAAGTATATTGGCCGATGATCAGAAATGCCTCCAGTACCAACCCATTGTCGAATATGAGGATGAGAGCTTAAGAAAGCTTCTTTAATGAGAAATCTGTCAAGTCTCCTTGCCAGGCTGTGGTATCCACTACGATTGTTTGTCCAAGTATACTGAATCGTGGCAGATGGAATGTCTACCCATTGATGCTCCTCTAGTAAGGTAGAGATAGTGTCTGTAAGGCCGTCTACTTGGGCCAAGTGTCCCCAAGATTCACTGAACCCCAATGAGAAATTTAAATCCCCTCCAAGAATGATGTTGTCTGTCTGTAGGAATTCTGAGTCCAGAAGGGTTCTCCAAAAGTTTTCACTATCCACACATGGACCATATACATTCATAATACGAACTTCAGACTCTAATGTGTGGGCATATATATCCATGCCTATAAAACCCCTACCTCCCCAAATGTTCCTGAGCTCCATAGTCTTGTTGTATAAACCAATAACAATACCCCCAGATCTCCCAGACGTGTCCAGGGCGTGGAAAGTCCAATTCGGCAGCCAAGAATTAAAAGTAGAAATAAGATAATCAGTCGAACAAAGAGTTTCTTGTAAGAAAATAATGTCCAGCTGAGTCGAAGTGAGAAATCTTCTGAGTGCTAGTTTTTTAGGAGGGCTAGCAAACCCTCTGCAATTGTAGAATAGAAACTTCATGGAGGGTGAGGCAGAGGGCCATTCCTAGCTCTAAGCGCCCTGTCAATGGTTTGTTGTTGCCTGAGGGCAACTTCTTCACCCGTAGTGTGTCTGGCTTTAGTGAGATGAGATGGGCGGCCCCTGGAGGGTTTATGGGAGGCAGGGGTAATCTCAGGGTCCAGATCAATCGCGTCATGTCCTCTATCCTTCGATCTGGAACGGAGAGAGTACCAAGGGGATACAGAGGGGGAGGGGATGGAAAGAGAAGGAAGGGAGGATGATGACAGAGATGGGATGCTGGGGGCAGTGATGGGAGGGGGAAGGGGAAGAGAGAAGTGAAGAGAGGAGGGAGGAGCAAGTCCCTGAGATCTAAATAATATCGAGGAGACCGAAGATGATAAAGTAGGAGGAGATGTAATATTGTATGAGTGGGATGCAAGAGCTTCATATATGCCAGATACAAGAGAAAAGAGAGAGGAGGATGTAGATAACATACCCAACTGTGAGATGTCCTCCTTTGCTGGACCGGTACACGCTGGAGGGGGAGGCGATGAAGGGTTTGTAACAAAGTGACCCTTATCAGTGCCCACTTTATCAAGTGTTCCCCGAGTGTCCTCTGCATCCTTGTCAATCTTCTTTGGTTCATTATCTTTATCATGCCGAGTAGGGTTTCCTCTGGGTTGCTTTGTCTCCAAACTCTGTTCAGTACCCCTGATCTTATGCAAGAGGGGGTAATCCTTGAATAAGTGCCCCACTTTGTGGCATCTACCGCAAGAATATGGAATGCCTTCGTAATCGATGATCTGCTTGCGGGATGTGTCCCTCCACTATATAGTGATGTACTCCTGTAAGCCGCCCCGAGTATCAAGATTGATAAGAATCCAAGCATATGCCATCATGCCTGTGTATTGATAGGACTTATCATATTCCATGTAGGAGCCTATAGCGTTACCAATCCACCTGAAGATGTCCTCAGACCAATATTGCAAAGGGAGACCCGGGAGCCGAATCCATACTGGTCCAATACCTATTTTCTCAGTCTTTGGATCAAAAAGAGGCGTCCAACGCTTCAAGAGAACCGAGGCATGTTCAAAATGCTAGTAAGAGGACAAAACCTAGTTGGTATGATCAGCACGAGCGAATCTCAGTGCGAACCATCCCCTCACAAAAGTCTGCATGAAGGGGATGTCCACTAGATGGTGACCCCAAACCTTGGATGCCCAAGTTTTCAAACGGGCAACCGTGTAATTTCATCCTCTGATGCGCCTGACCAAGACTCTATCAGCGAAATCCATAGTCTCTCCCCACTGAATTTCCTCTTATAATCTGAGAAAGATATCGTCTGCCTTGGACTTGTAACACTTGTACTTCTTCTTAAACCCCTGTTGAGGTGGCTGGTGTTGTACCCGACTCGGAAGAGGGCCTGAGACCACATGGGGAGGGTTAGGGTTAGACAAGGAAGGGTTAGGGTTTCCAACGGAGGTAGGAATAGAACCAGCGAGAGGCAGAACGGTGATAAAGCTGCCAGAAGGTGGAGCAGATGAGGCCTGAGGGGGAAAATCGGCAGATCCGACGGTCACCGATGGGGGGATAAACTGCCTGGCCGGCACTCCAGATACATGAAGGTCCAAACCGGGGTTAGGGTTTAGATAGTCAGAGACAAAATCGAGGGTAGCCAGGGAATGAGGGGGGGTAGAAAGTGATGGCCAAGTAGGCGGGTCATCGAGGAGAACCACAGACTGAGACCGTGACGGTTCTGCAAAGGAGTATGAAGGATAACATCCGAAGAGGCTAGAGCTATACATACCTTCAGATGTGGAATACGTGGAGTGCCAGATGGATACCCCCTCCAGCGGGTCTTCAGAGTAATCAACGGCATCGAGGTCATCCATGATGACAGTTGCTCCTTGAATCAGAGGACACCTCGAGAATGCTGGAGAGTAAACCAAAAACCGGAAACGAACAGCCAGGGACAGGGAGAACAAACCGTCAACAGGTAAACGACCAGGTAAAAATGCGAACAATAATAAACCCCCCAAAGCCCCGACAGGTCGAAATCAGGTTAACGGTGAGCAAAAAGGAGATAAGGTAAAGTACAAACGCACGGCAGGAGACGTCAAACAGGGTTACCAGAGACCATCCATGGTTATCTGCAGTAACCTGCAGTACCCAAAAACCCTATTCGAAGCCCTCGCGAACGATTAACCGCAGAGTCTTCATCCCTCTTTCCTGTTCATCGAACCGAATATTTAATGTCCCATCCTCAACCACTTGTGCTAGTGAGATTTGACTATATTATAAAATTGTTATCTTATAATATTATATTTATTTATTTACAGATTATAATTTTTATTTTTATTTTAAATTTATATTAATATTTTTTTCATTATTATTTTAATTATAAATAATTTATTTTTTCCTTAACGTTACTTATAACACAAAAAAAATAAAAATTTTAAAATAATAAAAACAAAATTTTTTATCTAAAAAACTTAAACCAAACAAAATATATTTAATATTGGTAAAGGGTTTTTAAAATTATATATATATATATATAAGAAATAAGAAAGAAAGAAATTATTTTAACGTCCACTTGGCTAAAAATAGCCTATGGGACAGATTGCTTCTTCATCTGGTTGATGTATTCGACCCTTTTTCTGTGAAGCTTCACAATAAATGCTTCCATCTTCTCGACAAACCCCTCGCTAAATAGGTTATCCCAGGAGCTGGCTACCAGCATATCTACATAACTTTCCATGTTGTCTTTGAAGGCCTCACATTCTAAAATAAAATGTTTTTGTGTTTCCACTTTTCTGGAAGAACACAAAAATGCATACTCTTTCCTCCCACACTTCTTTTGGCCTTTTCCAGCGCCCTGTTTCACAACGAAATTGATGAGAATTAGTCCTTAACTGAGCAATAAGAATTTTGGCTCTCCAAGAGATATTGGCCTCTATGTATGCTTTTGGTTGATGACTGAGTGGGATTAAACACTTCAATATAGTAATTTTTCTTTCTTCCTAGCTCATTATCCCAAGTACGCTTGTGGAACTTTTCCATAACGAAAGCTTTTATCTCTTTGTTGTTTATGGGACACGCATTCAAGAAAATACCCCATTTACTAAATCATTTTTTATTTTGTTGCATCCAAGTTTTTTTTTCTGTTGCACAATCTGTCATTAAAGACAACCTTAGGCCATCTACCCTCTTCCATTTGCTCAATTTTTTTTAAATACCTTATGACTTGCACTATAACAATTGCTTCAATAGGAGCAACCCCTGTTTCACTTAACAATATAGCATAAGGAACTGCACATTTAATCTTGAATTTGTTTGTAATCAAACACTTCTGAATTTTCTCAATTTGTCTCCACTGCATGTTGGATTTACTGTTGGTCCATAGTTCACAACCACAGAGAATCACCAGAATCACTAGAAGCCCAAAAAGAGTTTGAGTGGTTTTCTAGTCCCATAACTCTGCCTCTCTACACCTATTTTGAAAAGCATAAAATGCTTTCCAACCCCCCAAAGTTCTTTTCTTTCTACAACCATCCCAACTTAGATTGTTGTTGAAGTGAATTCCGAGGTATTTGTAATCCGCAACTTCTTCCAGAATGTTTCCTTCAAAGTAGAACTTATGTTGGTTATGTTTTATTTTCTTTGAGAAAACCACTACTTTCGTTTTGCTGATATTGACTTGCATCCCCACACTTATACAAAAATGCTCAAGGGATAGTAAGTGCTCTTGCAAACCAAGAGCCGATTTAGCAATTAGAATAAGGTCATCTGCATACAAAAGAAGCCTTATAACAAACTTTCCCAAATAGATACCATCACCCCCTTGCGAATTTAACCACTCCTCAAGCTTGTCGATATATAAACCAAAAATGGTAGGAGATAGTGGGCAACCTTGCTTGACCTTAATATCGCTTCTAAAACTTTCAGAAATGCCTGTTGAAGTTCTAATTTTGACTTTCACCTCTTCATACAACCTATGCACAACTGCTCTCAAATGTTTAAGAACCCCAAGTTCCTCCATTCTGTGCCAAAGCTTATCCCTAGGAACCGAGTCAAACGCTTTTCTGAAATCAACAAAGCAACAAAAGACTTCTTCCTTTTTCTCCCAAACTTTTTCAATGATGTGCCTTAACGTTATACAATATCAATTATGGAATGTTTAGGTCTAAAACCTGCTTGCCCTTTAACACGCTTATCTCTTTCTTCTGCCCACTTGCTAATTTTATTTTCTAGCATGCTTCCAAATAGCTTTGCAAACAAAGCGTTTATCATGATGGTCCTATGATTGAAGGGATTATTGACGTTATCGCCTTGAAAAGAGGTATTGTCAGACTAATTGTCCAATCTGTGGGGAGCCCCTGTTGTACGATGTTTTTGAAAATCTTTGTAATGTGAGTTGCAAGGATCTTTGAGCTCCACTTTAGATATTCTGCTTGGAGTTCAACTAAGTATTTTGCTTTTCCAACACCCAACTTCTTCATACCCATCTCTACCTCTTGCACCGTGAAGAGTTCAGTATCAGTGTTGACCAAGGGGGGAGGGTCAACCTTGGGATCCTGCTCATAGAGTTGTCTTGCATAATTAAACCATTTAGAAGTTGTAATACTATTTCCAGTTTGTATCTTTTTCGGTTGGAGCTCCTTCCAAAATAATTTGGGATTATTTTTCCCAAGGAAGATTAGTTCTTCCCTCCTTGAAACCATGAAATCAACCTTTTTTCTTGCTTAATAACTGCTTGTAAGCTTTGAGCTTTATGGTATCCTTGTTTAACTCTTTCCACATTCTCCTTGCCTTTTTGCATTCCTCGTCAAATCAAGCATTAACTGGAAAGCAATTTGTTTCAAAATTCTTAATTTTTGCTCTTTTGCACTTTGCAAGTGCGCATTGTATTAAATGTGTTAATTCATGACTATGAAGGTTGTGAATTGTGATTTTCCCCTTCTCGAAGAGCCTCTCTAGCGTCATTTTGAAGGTATTACAATTTTCTGGAGTCAAAATAATTTTCCCCTATGGGAGATTTTGTTGGACATGCTGAATTTTTTACTCTAATTGTTTCTTTCTACTCCAAGAGAAACATAAATAAATTGGCTTGTGATATGATTTTAAGTCCCACAGCTGATATCCAATCAAAACTTCCTCCATTTTCTCACACAAACCATGCGAGTAAATTACATAATCTACTACACTTGCTCCATTGTAAGTATTGCAAGTGAAGATCAATTACCTTACTACGCTTCGACTTGTTGAAGACCTAGCCGCCGTCTCAGCACTGCGCCCCTGGCCGCAGGCCAGCCTCGGCCTTCTACGCTGCATCAGAGGATCTCTCAGTCGAAAATTTGGCAAAAGACCTGCCTGCTTGATAGATCGGAGAGCTTGGGCTTTCGGGAGCAAGCCTGCGTGGCCCCGCGGATGTAGAGTTTCACTAGCAGAGACTCTCCCATGGAATCCAGCGGGGGCCCTGCCCCTCCACTCAACCCGCCTCCGGAGATTTCTGCATTCAAAGCATTGATTGCCGCAAGTTCGAAGCGCCCTCCCACGGCTAGTCAGCAGAAGTTTGTCAAGAAACTAGATTCGATCCCTACGGTTGCCCTTCCTGAAGAAGAAACATGCAAGGCTGCTCTGAATCTCACTGAGAGAGGGTTAATAGGCCAGTTTACGGGCCTCTGGCCATCCCCAAAATCGGTAGAGGACTGGACTCAAAGAAACTGGTCTCCTTTGATTAAAGAGGGGGTCAAGAGCTATTTTGTGGGCAAAGGGTTCTTCGTATTTGTCTTTGAGAACCCAGATGATAGAAGTCTCATCTTTAGAAATGGCCCTTATTTCATGGGACCACAAGGCCTGTATCTAAACAAATGGTCTCCCGACTTTGATCCCTCTCAGGACGTCCCCTCCGTTGTCCAGTGTGGGTGCGACTTCCCCATTTGCCCCTCCACTGCTGGAATAAAAAAACCTTCCAGATCATTGGTAACGCGCTCGGAAAATACATAGATCAAGCAGCAAGGAAAGATCAGTACTCATGTGCCCGAATCTGTGTAGAAGTTGACCTAGAAGAGGGTTTGCCTGAAGCAATTAAGCTCACTGTTGCTGGGTGGACACACATCCAGGAACTGGATTACGAACAGCTCCCCTTCAAATGCAGACACTGCCACGGTCACAGTCATTTTGCAAAGCACTGCAAGAAAAAAGCAGAGGAGCAAACAGACAAAATAAACGAGGATCAATGGACGGTAATCCAAAAGACTGCTCATCAAAAAAAGGGAAATGGAAAAGGGCATACCTCTGGAGCTCCAGGCAGTTCCAAGAACAATCAAGAAAAGGATGCAACCCCGAATGACTTAGAAAAAACTCAGATCAACCCAGCAGGTACGACTCAGGAAAACCAGGTACATATAGAAGCCCCTCCATCCAACAAAGAAGGGGAAGAAGCTATACAGGTTGAGGCCTCACAAGGTAGCCCCTCCAACCCATCTTATGCTGAAGTAACAAGGAAAAAACTAGTAGATAGTTCGGGTTCTTCAGAGGATGAAGCCTTCGAGCGCCCCTCCAGAAGAGCAGGCAGGAAATCCCGCAAAGAAATAAGGGAAGAGGAGGCTGAGAGACTCAAAGTCCAAGGTAGCCAGTCCACCATAGAAATGTCCATTGGAAGAAACACCAGACCAAGGCCTTCAAAGGGAGGCCCTATTCCCCCTCTCAAGTAAATCATGAAGCTCGCCTCTTGGAACTGCAGAGGATTGGGGAACGCCTCCAAAGCTGAAGTAGTCATGGACCTCCTGAAAATAGAACCTTCAGACATCCTCATGCTCCAAGAGATGAAGATAGAAGGCCGAGCGCTTCTAGACATCAACAAGTCAAAGTGGAAGAAAAGTGCAGGCAAAGCAGTAAGTTCAAGGGGCTCTTCCGGAGGGCTGGCAACTCTTTGGACAGAAGATTTATTTTTGCTAAAAAAATCTCATGAAACACAACATTGGATCTTCACGGAGCTGACACACTGTGCAAGTAAGCTGACTATCTCTCTATTTAATCTTTATGTCCCTGTCACTTACTCTGAAAAACGAGAATGCTGGACCTCCCTCTCAGCATTTTTAGAACAACATATTTGTTGAGTCCCAAACTTGCATCTTCCCTATATACCTTTTCAGCCTTCTTTTCCATTTACTTGATCCACCAAGCTGTCAAATCATTGCATATTAGTCTAAAAAGAGCTTATAAAATGGTTTCCTAACTATGTTTGTGACTGCTGTTTGATTTAGATTTTTGTTCAATCAGCTGCGAAAACTTGTCACTTTCCACAGCCAGCTCAAGTTTCCGCAGCCATTTTGTTAAAGACTATGTTACAGGTGTCCAATGGAGAATCCGGCCACATGGGCAAGCTGCAAATGACATGTACATGGAGCGTGTCCCCTTGGTTCAGCCGAATCACTCACAAACAACCATGGTCAAAGATGGTCAAAGGAGTGGTCAAACCAAGAGTTTTGCGGTGGCACGGCTCTGTTTTGCCCACGTGAAGTTTTGCGTGGCAAGATCCTCAATCTCCGAAGGTGTGCTAACACCTGTGGATCAATCCGTGAACCAAATCGAGCAACCACCACTCCTTGGATTTATTTGTCATGATTACCATACTGCTAGATCTCAGGTCGTGGAGATTTACGTGTCTGTTTGGCAACGTATAATTTAGGAATCAGTTATAGCATTTTCACTTATAAATAACGCGTTATCATACGCTTGATAGTTAGCTTTTACATGTAATCTTGACTGTGTTTACGAGCCCACTGTGTCGTGCTCTATTTTTATGTTTTTACTGCACTTTAATATATGAGAAGACAACATTCTTAAGTTCAATTTGTGACTGAGTATTGATTGGTCGAGGTTGCAGAGGGCCCCTGTACACCAAGGCTCTGTATCTACTGTATAGTTTCTCGCTTTCTTTCATTATGTTACTGCTTTTATAATCAGTTGCTTGTATATATTTCCTGATATTTATACTAACTACTGTTCATCTTTTCTTTTATGCTTTCTCATGGTTGCTAGCTGATCAATATTTTTCTTTCAGGTTCTTGTAGGCAGCACGGGCAAATTACATAGTTTTAATGACTAATGACATGAGATCATCTTGTCCTTTCTGTTGATTCATTTACTGAGTTTTAATTTCAACATTGTCTTTTCTTTTAGTTTTGCTTTGCTTATTTACTTTTCTGCAATTAAGATATCATATTACTCATTTGTTTATGATTTCCTTCCTATAGCCAAGCGACTCAAATAGTGAGGAATCAGAATATTACTTAAATGTAGTATGATTTAGTTTACTTTCCTGCAAGTTAGTGATTAAATTACTTATGTCATTTTCAGGAATTGAAATATGAATGAGTAGTTAAATCTTAGTTTCATTTTATGCAATTTCATTTCCTGCAATTTAGATATCATATTACTCAACTTGTTTATGATTACTTCCTATAGCCAGAGCGAGTCGAAAGGTGAAGGGTCAGAATATGGGTTGAAGTAGTGTGATTTAGTTTGCTTTGCTTTCAGTCTTTGAATTGCTTTGAGTTCAGTTTTTATTTTCTTTTTATACAGCAGTAAGGATACTGGGCTTCATTGTCACTAGTTCACTGTTTTGGTACATTTTTATTTTCTTTTGAGAATTGATTTCATCACAGCCAGTTTGAAACCTTCTTTTTGAGAACGTTAAAGTTTGGAAAATCATTGTAGAAATCACCATTACCATCCATACTTGACCTTCAATTTTGCCATCTCACACTAGGGAATCCACAGAAGATAAACCCAAAAACAAAAAAAAAACTCAAAAACGACAAAGAACTAAGAAATCGATTATCTTGCATATACAGTGCACTTCACTTCAGCAGTTTATGACTCCCGGATTGACATTTTAAATAGCAATTTAGGACACACTAAATTGACCAAACAATATTCCAAGTAACATTATCCTAGCAGGTGATCTTAATATAGTTCTGAAATCAAAAGAGAAAAGGGGTAGCTCCAACAGCAGAGATCCTATGCTGGCCTTTGTGGAAGAACTATCACAGCAATGGGATCTATTAGACTTCATTCCCATACGCGGCCTTTATACCTGGTCCAATAACAGATCTGGGCCAGAGCACATCTCTGCTCAATTGGATCGATTTCTGGTCCAAGGTTCCCTTATTATGGATAAAAAGATAATCAAAACCAAAATTTTACCCAAGCTGACCTCTGACCACAAGCCGATCCAGCTTCTCCTTGAAGACGAAGAAGATCTAGGTCCTCTACCATTCCGCTTCAGCCCTTTATGGATTGAGAGAGAAGGCTTTTTCGAAACTGTAAAAGAAGCCTGGGCCAAGTCATTCTCAGGGTCCTCAAGTTTTGTGTGGGAGCAAAAATTGAAGGCCACAAAACAAGCTCTGAAGGAGTGGATAAGGAAACCAGTCCCTACTCCAACCAGCATAAGGAAAGAAGCAGTGTACACTTTGGAGACTCTGCAAATGGAAATGGAAAGCAAAGAGATTACAACGGATCTTTTGGAACAAGAAATAAAGGCCCAATCCTCTACATATCGATCCTTCCGAAAAGAAGAAGAATATTGGAGAATCAAATCCAGGAGTCTGTGGCTAAAAGCAGGGGATCGGAACACCTCCTTCTTCCACAGACAATATAGAGCCCGGCTGTCCAGGAACCACATCTCAGAAATAAAGACAACAGAGGGCCATGTCAGCAAAGGCTTCACCCAAGTCAAAGCTGCTGCGGACAGCCACTTTAGAAATCTTTTTAGTGAGGGAACTCAGGCTTCCGAGGGGGAAATAGCAGAATTCCTCTCGAATATTCCTCATCTAATCAGACCAGAAGACAACGTTGCCCTCACCAGCGAGGTAACAGAGGAGGAAATCATCAAAGTTATCTGGTCCATGGAATCAGATAAGGCTCCGGGCCCAGACGGATTCACGATACATTTCTATAAAGTCTGCTGGAACATCATCAAAAGAGATCTTCAAAAAATGATAAAGGGGTTCATGAGAAAAGCTAAGATCGGTGGAGGAACCAACTCCACTTATCTAGCATTAATCCCCAAAGATTCCAATCCAGAAACATTTGCCAGATTCAGACCCATATCCCTTTGTAATGCATCCTATAAAATACTGGCCAAACTGTTAGCAAGCAGGATCAAGCCTCTGCTCAAGAGGCTGATCTCCAGTCCTCAAGGTGGCTTCGTGGAAGGCAGGCACATTCTCGACAATGTCATTCAAGTCCAGGAGACAATCCACTCCAGCAAAAAGCGAAAAGAGAAAGGTATGTTGATTAAATTAGATATGGCAAATGCGTTTGATAGAGTCAATCGTTCTTTTCTCATCAAGGTTCTCCTCTCCTTCGGCTTCTCGCCCCATTTTGTCCAGCTTATAAATGCCTGCATCGATAACCCTTGGATCGCCCCCCTTGTCAATGGTCGTCCCTCTAATTTTTTCCAAGCCCGGAGAGGCATCAGGCAGGGATGCCCCCTCTCTCCTTTCCTGTATATCTTAATGGCAGATACCCTCAGTAGAAAACTCACAGCTGAAAGAATTGTTGGCTCTCTCCCTGGACTCAAATCCTCCTCAGATGTCGTTCCTCTGAATCATGCTCTCTTTGCAGATGACTCACTTCTCCTCGGAGGTGCGTCCCCCAGAATTGCCAAAGTCTTTGATTCAGTCCTAAAAAGCTATTGCAGAGTCTCAGGTGCTCTTATCAATGAGAGAAAGAGTGAAATTTACAGTTGGAACACAGGTCAACAAGAGCTCAACAACATCTCGAACGTTCTGGGATTTAGAGGTCATGCTAGTTGGGAACGGATTAAATACCTCGGCCTCCCTATTACAAATGGTGTCAATAGAAGGTCGCTCTGGTCAGATATCATTTGTAAAATCAAAACAAAGATAGCAGCACTGGGTGGCTATTGGTTAACCAAAGGAGGAAAAGTCATTTTAATCAAGTCTCAGCTGTCCGCGCTCCCAATCTACCAAGCCGCTTTTTTACTGGCCCCCAGAAACGTCATGGAGCAGATCTCTAAACTATTAAGGGACTTTTTATGGCAAGGTGGGAAAGGTAATGAAAGCAAGTTGCATTTAGCAAATTGGGACCTGGTTAGACGGCCGATAGCAGAGGGGGGTCTCCAAATTCGAGATCCCTCCCTTGTTAATCTGGCGATGGGTGGAAAACTCCTCTAGAAAATGGCTCACGAGCCCAATCACCCGACCAACAACACGCTGCTGTCTAAATATGCCCGCAATTCGTCCTACAGAAACCTGCAATTTGATTCCTCTGTCAACAGCACGCATGTATGGAAACTCTGTTGCAAAAGCAACATTTTTTTTAATAAATCCCTGTACAGAGTGCCGGGCAATGGCAAGCGTATCAACATGTGGCAGGACAGAATAATGGGGAGCGATCCATTGGAGGGGAATGAAGACATAGCCGACATCAGAGAATGGCTGTTACGTGCAGGCAAAAACAGACTTTACGACCTCTCGATTTGGGACTGTCGGGGAGAATGGGCCGGTTGGGATTTCAATGGCATCCCAGATTGGCTAACGCCTCAAAAAAATCTTCTTGTCGAATTGTTGGAAGGCTCCACTCCTGAAAACCGCCATATGAGAGACAGTTGGGCTTGGGGACTGTCAGGCACCTACACCACAGCAGCAGGATACAAAGCACTCCAGAATTCAAAGAACAGCAGTCACTCTCCGGCCTTCTGGAAGCTAGTCTGGGACAATCTAGCTCTCCCTAAAGTGAATTTCTTTTTCTGGACGTTGGTGCATAACAAACTTCTTACAGGAGACAATCTAGAGAAAAGGAATATTGCAGGACCTCATAGGTGCGAGCTATGCAGAAGCAACCTTGAAACAGCCCAACACTTATTTCTGGAGTGCAATTTTGCTAAGGAAGCATGGGGGCTCACTCTTTTGGACCTGCAGATTCCAGCCTTCCCTCAGAGCACTGTTGTTGAACTGTTCGCCTCTTGGAACAATATCTATCCTCATAGCATCCCCACCAAATCCTTCTGGCGAAAAATTTGGACAGCAATCCCCAAATTCGTTTGCTGGCAGATATGGTTGGCTCGTAACGACCAAATTTTTAATGGAAATAGACATTCCCCTCTTCAGGTTGCAGTTAAAGCTAAAGCATTCCTCTTGGAAGCAGCCCAACAACAGTTCTTCAAAGAAGATCCTCTGCTCCTTCCTGAAGAAAGGAGATGGCTTTGCCCGCTTGAGCCTTCTCCTCGTAAGCTCCTCCTCGCCCCTCAAACAGTAAATCCGGAGTGGAGAATAAGAGATCCCGAGGAATGTTTCATAAACTGGTGGAGATCCAAAAAACTCACCACAATCTTCTTCGACGGGGCCTCCAAAGGAAATCCCGGGAACGCTGGTGCTGGAGGGGTCATTTACTCTTCGGATGGGACCTCAAGAGACTGCTTCTACTGGGGTCTAGGCCAGAAAACCAACAACCAGGCAGAGATCTTCGGTCTCCTCAAAGCTTGTCTAATAGCAAGAGAAAAGGGAGTTAAAGACCTCCAAGTCTTTGGAGATTCAGAGATTCTAATAAAAAAATTAAACACGGAGGACCTCTTCAACAATGCTAGTCTCAATAAAATTCTGGGCAGATTGAAAAGAGTCCTTCAAGATTTCACCTCCTACAAGTTCTATCACATTCTTAGAAACCTGAATGGCGAAGCGGATCAGATGGCGAACAAAGGATGCCCACTCATGAAAGGGCAGCTATTTATCAATGACGATAACTTCTTTCAAATTCCGTGAAAAGGTTGTAACTCATAAGCTGAATATGCTGGCTGTTTTCTTTGTAAACGGGGCTGCCTCGGCAAAGACCCCTCCTATCTTTTTCAAATAAATAAAATTCATATCCGTTACAGTTAAAGAAAAAAGTATTGCAAGTGAAATTACCAGACTTTGAACATCTAGTCAAGCCATTACAAATGACTAAATCAAAGGCCCCACATAGAGTAAGAAGTTGTTCACCAAAGAGATTGTAACCCTTGTCCTCTGAAATTCTTTCCCACTGATGATTACTCTCTTCTGTAAGCCAAATTGGGTCGCAATCATCTTTACAGCAAAGAATGCTAGCTTGCTCACTTGCAGTCCTAGCATTGAAATCACCCACTATAAGGACTTCACCTAACTACGAATATGTTGCAATATCCACTTTTAAGGTTGCAAATGGATCTTTGTGGTCAAGCCCTCTACCTTTGTAGATTTTTGAAACTTGCGGTGCAAAATAGCATGTTGTAATTCTTATGTGGTTTCCATTTTTTGATATTTTAAACCAAATGAATTGCTTATTTGAGTCTTCTTTTTCTAACTAAATGAGATGACCTTCTTTCTCCCTTACTAAAACCATGATACCCCCGTGCCCTTTGCCATTCCCTGCTACCTTGTTCCACACTACCATCTTCCAGTATCCTTCAAATAGAGGTGTCTTGCACCCTTCATGCTCATGTGTTTCTATGAGGCAAATTATGTCTCTATCTTCCGCAATATGCCCTAACCTAGTCCCTCGTCTCCATGGGTAACCTATGCAGTTCCAACAAACCAATCTTAAGGAAACGTGGGTATGACTTGATTGCTATTTATTTTGACTTGCAAGACTCACATTTGAGTCTTTGTCCCTGCTTTCCCATACTGACCTTGCTTCCTAATTTCCTACTGAAGAGTTTGTTGCCTCTTCTTTATTACCATCTTGCTACTCTGTTTTGGAAGGAGGTCCAAATCGCGCTATCACAACTTTGCCTTTATAAATCCATGCTCTCTTGCCTTCATCTCTTGCTACCCTAACCTTTAACATTTCCTCCCTCCTTTCCTCTTGTTGTTTTACAGTTAAATCTTCTTCTAGGAAAAAGCGAGAACCCCTCAAGAGATGCTTCTTGCTTAGAATGATATATTTATCATGCAAGCTAGGCATGATGAATTTTATGGGCCTGGCTCTCTCACCGTTAAACTTACCCACCCTCCATGCTTGGCATATTTGTCCTTGCCATAGCAACTTGTCTTTCAAGAAGTCTCTTGTAAGGTCAAGAGTACATTCATTTTTCCCATAGTCTTTCACCCCTTTAATACTTATGTTTGCTGCCCTATTTTGTATTTCCTTGCCTTCTCTATCTTGCATTTTGTCAACCTGAATGTTTGTTTCTTCTTCCCTATTAGCAGAATTGCTAACAACTTGAGCCCAAGTTTTGGAAACTTTGGTGGAATCTCCTTTACTTTCTTCTCTTGCTTTCTCTTCATGGTTGTCTATTTGGGCAATCATTTTCCCTTTATCCTGGGATGATTTCGCATTCTCCACTTCTGTACTTTCCACTACATATTTCTTTATGTTTTGCACATCCGCCTTCATGTGTTGCCATTATGTCTTCCCTATTAGGAGAGCTTCCTGTAGCAATGCCACTTGTTCTTTTAAAACTTTATTGCTTTCTGCTAAAGCCTTGTTCTCAGCTGTTACTATATGCATTTTATGATCTCTTTCCTTCTCTTTAGCTTCTAAAACCTTCAACCTTTGTTTTGCATTTAACAATTCTTTCACATAAAGATCAAATGACCAGGTGAGAGGTGTGGATGTGGGACTATATAAAGCAAAATTATCAATGACTTTTCCTCTGGACTTCTTGTTGCCCCTTCTTGTAGAGGGGACTTGTTTGAGTGCTTCTTGTGAAGGGCTCGAGTACTTTCCTTTTTAGACCATTTTTACCTTGTCTGCTCTCTTTTTAGACGGGTTAGTATTGTTTTAAAATGCCCCAATATTGTTTGGCATTGGACCAAACCCACTTCCCAGCTTTGGCGGATGAGGCAATGTTCACTTGTCTTAAATCATTTGTCTCCACATGTTCTGAAATTTCTTGTCCCGTTGTCATGTTTGAATGCATTTTCCGTCCAACCTGTTTCAAGAAAGATGTAGGTCTATAAAATGCCAAGATTACTTCGCACTGCTCCCCGCTATTAAAGTTATTGCTGCTCCTTGCTCGCTGTTCGATACTTCTGCTGCATAAAAGCTCCCTGCTCTCACACTGCTCACTATTCACTACTCGCTGCTCTCACTGCTAACCACACTGCTCACATTGCTGTCCACGCTGCTTGTTGCTCGTCAACATAATCTACATATATCAATGATCCTTTGAAACGAATCGTCACAGATATTCCTTTGATAATTTAATTAATTTTAAAAAATCAAAATATCTTTTAAATATTTTGTATATAATTATTTTTGAAATTATAAATATAAAATAATTAATTGTAAATTTGAATTTTGTTAACAAATTAATTAAAATAGTATTAAAAAATCATATATATATATATATTTTACATGGTACAAATAATAACACCTCATTTTAATGGTAGAAGGAGTTGAGTTCAAGTAGCAAAGGAAACATGTTGGCATTTTTGCATCTTACAACCAAAACATTACGGACGGAGGCCAACTCTTTGATTTTCACAGACAAAGACAAGTTGAAAACATAATTTGATTGGTGTACTTGTCATGAATTAAAAAGGAGATCAATGGACCAACTCTTTGATTGGATTTGATATGTAGTGGGATCACACTTACATACCTCTAGTCTTATTCTTGTTAAGCAAAGTTTCCTTTGGAGACACCATTAAAATTAAATTTGATCAATCTTTGTAGATAAGAATACCTGGAAGCTCGACATTTCTCAATATTTGTTTTTTATCAGTATCTTTGGACAATTTGATTTTAGTTGACTTCATGAGATTGATTTATTCCTTTTGGTAGACTATCATTATCTTCTTATCGGTCTATTCAATTTTGAGCATAAAGCGTACAAATTCTATTGAACTGATGAATATCATTAGCATTGTAATTTCTTATATAGCTGTGATGCATTTCTAAACCTTTTGAATGCTTCAAATGTGGTTGGTTCTTTTAGTCATTCGTTATATATGTAATAACACAAGGTATTCGTCGAAGGTTTAACGTTACGCCTTGGTAGTCTACTCACAACTGGGATCCTACTTCTACGAAGTACTTTGGGGAGCGTTTTCACTTCCAAAAGGTGTTTATTTTGCGATTTGAATATTACTCAAAAAATTTGGTTTCACTGTTAAAAAAAGGTTTTTTGAGCTTAATATGTAAGTTAGGAAATTAAAAAGACAAATGAATATAGTTTTCCTTTTTTAGTTGGGCGAAATTGTCTTTTTGTGTATATATATATATAGTTAAAATCAGATAATGTTGTTGCTAATAAAACTCTTGGTTTGATTTAATAATGAGTTAGAATTATAGTCATATATACAACTCTTGGTTTGATATAATAATCTATAGATTCTGATGGAAGCGAATGCCATTATTACCTTAAATTCCAACTGCTTAGAAATACCCTAACTAACCTACTTTATACAATATCATATGCTAATTTTATTTATTTATTATATACATTAATATTTATATTAAATTAAACAAAATGACAATTTTAATCAAATATTTTACCAACTTGTTAGGAAAAAAAGGAAGTGCTTTATTAGTGCTTAGATGTACAGATGCCATTCATTTCAAATTCAACACAATTACATGAGATAAACTTGTAATTTGAGTACTTTTAAAGATTTTAAACATATGTTTTTAAAACATTATAGGTTTAATTAGAGAGGGAGGTAAGGCATCTATCTCTCCATTAACTTCAACAACCAAACTCCTTTTGGGAAGAGATGGTAGAATGCAAAGCTTCTAAGTTTACTATAATTATGATGAGTGATATTTTAAAAGGAAAAATTGCAAATAAAATAAATTTGTTGTAGCTACACATCTATGACACTTAGTTGATTCTTTAGAGTCTACTTTGCAATAAGGTTAGCATTATCTGCTAGAAATATCTACCATTCATTGAATCCACTTTATCTCAATACAATACATGCTACACCAAGTTGCATTGTCAAATGTACTTCCAGTCATACATTTTATATAGCTCGATTTTTTTCACATATTTTTTCTATAATATTTATACTATTAAAAATAAGAGTTCTTATATTTAGTGATTTGGTTTGTCAAGATGATCTTCCCAAATCTTATATTCCTTTAGTGTGCTTTGTATCTTTTGGGACAATTGCTAGTCTTAGTACTATTAAACCAATTAGTAAATGCTTAAAATTCTAATAATGCAAAAATACATTAAAACCAATAAACTGCACAATGACTAGAAGCATCCTGCAAGCATTTGCTTATATGTTCAATCTCATGCCCAGTTGTTGCCACCTTTTCATCTAATTAATTCACCATTTTTTCACCCTTCATGTCTCCTTTGGACAATTTCAAATTCACTACATTATAGTCTTTAACTAAAGCTACTATAAGCTTACAACACAAGATATATTGGTTTCTCAACAAATAGTCCAAATTTCCTTAGTACTATAAACCCTATAGTAAATGCCTAAAATTCTAATAACGTGAAAATACATTAAAAATAATAGAGTGCATAGTGATTGGAAGCATCCTCCAATCATGTACTTATAGATTCAACCCCTTGCTCAATTGCTGCCATCTCTTTGTCCAATTGATTCACCACTTCTTCAACCTTCATTTCACCTTTAGATAAGCACACTGCTGTCTTTTGAGTTGAGGTCATAGATTGGTCCCCTTTGCACAAATTCAAAGCTAGATTTTATAGAAAACTATATTTGTCTCTACCACTACTATTTGCTTCTTTGAATCCATCATAGAACCATTATTTTAGTCATTATGATGAAACTTACTATTAGAATTTATGTAATTTTAAAACTAGATTGAAGATAAATGATTGATTACAATGCTAATATTCCTTGTGGTATTGAAGAGCTTGACATATTTCTTGGAGTTCCCAAGAATTCATTTCACATCCAATTGAACTAGAATCATTAATTAAAGGGAGCTATTCACCACTGTTATTGATTGCATCTTGAAGTAGTGCCCCCCAATGAAAATACCTCTGTGCTTGAGTGACTGCAAACCAGCTAATGTTATTGACTTCCCTCACTAAACCATCAAAGGAGTACTAGATACTTTATTAGCTTGAAGGGCGCAACGGAGGAGGATCTCCTAGCAATTCTCTCCCCCCTAATAGACTTTGAAACATGAAAATTAATTCCTAAGACATAAAAAATATAGTTGGAGAACACTTAGAAGAGCCAAACAAAGACAAAAAACATTATCCCATAATGAGCTTGTAAAATAAGTACCAAGGAAAGATAAACATGTGAAATTAAAGGTTAGTGCATGTTGTAGTTGAGCTTCAATATCTTCATGTTACAAATTATATTGAGGATGAATGTTGTTTGGTGCATCACATGCCAACTTATATTTACAATGAGCTTAGCCATGTGACTTGTCATGTGCCCATTTAATACCTTGCAATATGTCATTGACTTGATATAAATTAAGGGATGGATTGTTGTTCTAATGTTCCAATAATTACTAATTCCTTAACTTTTAGCTTCACTCCACAATTGGCCGAATGATTTGCTTCATTGTTGAGGTCACACAATGCATGAAGAAAATATATGGAAATGAAGGAATTTGCTTCTCATCTTCTCCTATCTAGAATGGATGTTAAACGATAATCACCCAACTTTGAATTACGTAACATATGATTGTTAATATTTTTAGAATCTCCTATGACAAAAAGAGATTTCACATTGAATCCCTTAGCTACTGTGAGTGCTTATCATATATAGGATTTTGCCCTATTCATGGTTCTTAATGTCCCTTTGGGATCCATGATGACCCCCCCTTCCACTTGCCACCTTGACATTGTCATGAGTGTGTTAGCAAATATGTCTCATGCTATTTCCTTCTGTAAATGCCCTTTGCCCTTTTCTTCTATTCTTGTTAGTGCCCAAAGCTCAGTCCCAATTACCTCCATGTGTAGATTAAAAATTTGTCTCCTTAAACAACATATGGAGTCTTTGTAGGGGCACAAAAGATTAAAAGAAGCCTTGCCCTATGCTCAAGTAACAAAGAGAACACCAACCATAATAACCCTCCCCCTCCTCCTTAGAATAAGGTATAATGCTTTACTTCGACAAGAGCCTAACAAGATTTTATACCTAGCTTTCATTATGATATTAGAAATAGGAGTTGTCTAATCTTAAAACAAACTTTCCTTTTCGATAAAATATTTGATAGAACTTGACATTAAAAAATCACAATCTTGAGAATAAAATTCTACAATTTTATAAATTTTAACATTGCAATACATCCCTAAACCCAATTCTCATTAAAACAACTCCATATTACAATTTCAATAATTAAACCTTATAATTCTAATAACTTATTAAAAACCAAATTATAATTATTTTCTCAAAAATTAAAAACTATTTACTAGAAAATTAGCTTGCTCCAACCACGCATTTCATTTCCCATTCCAGTGTGGCCCCTTAGTAAGGGGGTTGTATACCACTATTAACGATTAGGACACCCCATCCAAGGTCACCTAGTTCAAATGCACTCTAATGTTGTTTTTGAAAAGTAGGCCCATGCTGCTATGATACTCTCGTTATTGGCTGTTGTCGAAATTCCACCTAATAGAGTAAAATAAATAAAATCCAACTTAAGAAATCATTAACGAGACTAAATCAATGCTTTAATGGCTTTGTTCAGGGGTCCGCTCGTGCCCTAAAACAACGTGGCTGGGGAGTTAAACCCTAGCCACGTACGGCATCCCAAGGGCGGGCGCAGAGGGAACAAGAAAGCGGACCCCACAAGGGTGAAAGAAACGTGTGTCGTGTCGGTGGGCCCGTCTGATGCAGCTGTCTAGTCCATTACAGATAAAATCTTCCTGCCACTCCTCGTCAAAAGGCGGCCCCGTTCAGAAGGTCTCGCGCCGTGAAATAATTCCCGGCGCGCCGGCGACGTACCAATAGAATCACCGGCGAACGCCGAAAACCACGGTAAAGTATTCCGGGGGCACCGGAACAAACCCTATCTATGTTTGGCGGCAGAAAGCGGCTAGCCGAGAATGTCTCCGCATGTGACCACCCCCGTTGGTGAGCGACGCCGCCAGCGGTCTGAGCGATTTACATATATAGCCGAAGAGGGGCGGTGTTTGCCTTAGAGCTGAATAGAAAACAATGAGAAAGAGCTCGCCGTGCGAATAGCGATAAACTCAAAGAGAAGGAAGAGCAGTGCAGAGGTTTACAAAGGCAAAATATCTAACGCACCAGAGCACCTGCCTCGCCTCTTCGACATTTCAAGGTAAGGGGAACTAAACTACGCATTAAATTTAAGGTGTTTATTTTTTTTTTCGCGCCTTAGGATTTTGATTGCAGGACTGTTTTTTAGTTTTTAATTTTAGATCTTTGTTCGAGAGCTTTAATTTCTGACTCTGCAATTCATAGGATTTTTCTCTTTAAATGTTTATTTTAGGGCCTCTTTGCATCACGGTATTTAGTTTTGGAGTGAGTCGCCCATGCTTTTACGGCCGGCCGTTTTTTCGCAGGCCGTGATGTTTCCAAAGTAAATGCTTGGGTTCTAGGTTAGATCAGCGGTGGATAATTCCGTTCTTGTTAATTTTGAATATATTTTCTAGCTACACCGTAAAGCTGCAGTTTGTTCATAGAACTGAGTTTGCTTTAATCGTGTCCTGCATATGAAGATTAACCTTTTCTGTTTTTCAATGCTAGGTGCTTATGTTTATTTATATTTTAAAATTCATTGTTCTTGTTTTCGTCTCTTTAGTATCTCAGCTTCTTCAAGCATGCCTGTACCGATCCATTTTTGTGTTTTCGTGCTGCGATTCATTAGTTTTCTCTCTACGTAGGGTTTTGGTTTATTTTCCTTTCAGGCGAGTTTATTCGCCTCATTGCAGTTTCTCAGGATAGTTTTTCCTTTCGTTGTGTTTTGTGTTTATTTTTTCCTCTCTTATGAAAAGGCGAGTCTGCTTTTGTCCATCATGATGTCGATTACTGAATATATTTGATTGAGTTCTCTTTTTAATTTTTTGCAAGATGGATCGGTACCAGAGAGTCGAGAAGCCAAGGCCAGAAACTCCAATAAGTGAGAATGAAATCCGTATCACTACACAAGGAAGGATGCGAAATTACATAACCTATGCAACGACATTGCTTCAGGTAAGCGTTTATATTGTTTATATTGAATCCTATAAATTTTTATTTATACAAGGACATTTTCCTTATTTCATGATTGCTCTGAAGTAAAGCGATTTTAAGCCTTGTTAGTAACGTTAATGCTTTTATGTTAGTAAACTGTAATATGGATGATTCTTATTGATTGTTCCATCAAAAAAAAAGTTGCAAACCATATTTTGGTTGCTACACTGATTTTCGAGATTTTGATGTGATCACCTGAGATTTAGTTGACAAGAATTAAGCTAAGGAGTCATTGACCATTTATGTAACACTGAATTGGCTTTGCATTGGATCCAATTGATTGTTTTAAACATTGCTCATTTATTGGCCACATTGTGAAGTTTACTCCAAAACAATAAATCAACCTTCAAAGATTATGATTTTTTTGGCCTTATCTTTGCGATTTGTTTCTGAATTTTGCCGATTTTAAAGAGATTAATATGTTTAGTACTTTTTAGGTTTGCCGATGTCCTGAAAAGTTTCCCATTTTTTCTGATTGCCCCATTTCATGACCCTTGATGATCTTTTGCTGCTGTTGATGTTTGCAATT
Source organism: Pinus tabuliformis (assembly GCA_031772625.1). Lineage (NCBI taxonomy): Eukaryota > Viridiplantae > Streptophyta > Pinopsida > Pinales > Pinaceae > Pinus > Pinus tabuliformis. The sequence continues at coordinate 142,722,686 of CM062811.1, read as the reverse complement.
CTGATGCAAATCATAATATTTCATGAAATCTGTTTTCCGGCAAACAATGTAACTGGAGTTGAATACATCAATGACAAAATACAAGTAGGTTATTTTGCGCACACATTAATTTAATGACGACTTATGCACTGCCCTAAAAACATTCAATTATGAGATGATATACTTGCAAATTAGAATACTATAATTGCTGATATATATAAAATGCATAAAATCTCCCTGTTGTTCAAGGTGGTTAAATACTCTACCTATGCAATGTTACGTATTGAAAATAATCTTTTCAGACAGTTAGTAATCGCATAGTAGATGGTGCCAGTAAACACATAAAATCTCCTAGTGCAAGTAATGCAAGAGGATTATCACTGTTTGCCAGATGGATTCAACCATCATACCCAGGTAAACATTTTTTCTACAGTTGGACAAATATTATATCCTCTTGTATTGTTGGGAGATGGCATATTCATTGAATATCTCTATCTATTCCCCTAAACTTTTAATTTCAAAATATTAGATCTAATAAATAAGTTTGAACCCTAATTATATTATGTTACCCATGAAGGGTGTAAATTGTGATTGTGTGACACTGAAATATACCAAGAACATATTTAATTCCTTATCTGCATCGGAGGGTGCAAAATCCAATATCATTAATTGACTGTTTTTGAAGGTGCCTTTTTTGCAATGTATGGTGAGCGTTGTGTTTCTTGAACAAATTTTTGAACTTTGTTTTTTCTTCATCAGTAGAAAATCTTCTTACAGTCTGATTCAACTTTGTGTTTGTCTTTTTGCTTGATCTCTACTCGTTTGCTTCTTCACATGATCTGTTGGCAACCTCTGATAGTTCCCTATACTAAGTGTTGTGTAATCTGAAATAAGATGTCTATAATCATAGCACCTTTCACAGCGAACAAGTCATTCTCATTGTAGAGTTTGATTTGATATATTTCTCTCTAACCCAAGGTTCTGTCCTCTTAAAATATCTCTGATATTTGCTCTCTGCTTGTATATGCCATAAACTATGGCAGAAATGGAAATTTTCTATTAAGCATTAGGATTCCTTCCCTCCCTCAACAAATGCATTCCATGTGTTTTGCCATGCCTCGAGGTTTAGGGAAAGTGACCTGTTATCTTTGGGGATACTTCTGTGAAATGAGAGATGTTCTATTGCTCCATGGAGAGTAGGGAAATGTTTTTGGTGTCCCTTGACTTAGGGATGCTTATACCATGAGTTTGCTTGAGAATGCTTGTATTTTACTTGTCCAAGTTGACTCCGCACAAGTAAACACAAAATAATTTTGATTGAAATTGTTAAATAGATAATGACCACTTTTAGCTGGGTGCCTGGCTTTCCCATTTTAACTATCTGGTAGTAGGGTAAAGTTTAGGGAGGCGTCCTTAACAAATTTAGAAGGCAATACATTGATTGGCTTAACCTTTTTTTAGTTGGCTTAATACACATTCTTGGCCCATTTTTGGGAAAAATTTGGTATGCAATTCAAATTGTACAAGTTCTGGTGAAAATCTCGTCTCCGTGTGTGTAAATTCAACATGATATCAGTGTAGAAAGTAAGTATGATCCTTTGAAGAAATTAAGTTGAGTGAAGGGGTTGTTTGTGTTATATATGATTTTCTAAATCTAATAAATTTTTTCCTGCTATTTTCAAGGATAAAGGATCGTCTGAAATTGTTCTGAAAGCTATGGGCAGAGCAATCAACAAGACTGTGACTATTGCTGAGTTAATCAAGGTTTGTTATGATTACTACTGACCTTTTTTTTAATAGGATATAAATTATCTTTCTTTTTTTCCTGAAATTCCACATCTGTATATTTTGATGAGTTAAGCTGCAGGTTTCAGGGTTAGTTGGGTTGGTACAGTGTTTATTCTGAGTTCATTTCAATTCAAGCTTTAGATCATTCTGTCAAAAATGTTTTCTTAACTGACCCCCTGCAGAGAAGGATACCCGATCTTCATCAAAATACAATTATTGGCTCAACTGATATAACTGATACCTGGGAGCCACTAGAGGAAGGACTTCTTCCGTAAGTATTATTTGAGGAGTCCTGTTATGTTCTGTTTCTTTGGTCCTGTGGCTTATATTTCACGGTTACTGAATGTTATAAGTACTTTAGAGTTTTATATGTTTATAAATTATCACCAATTGGTTAGCCTATGGATTCAATTGTAGGCTGGAAACCACACGACATGTGTCCATGATTACAATAACATTATCCACCAAGGAACTGGACACAAGCTCTACAGGGTAAATTGTTTTGCATAAATGTCTGTTTTCGTACAGGTTTTGTTTATTGAAATGTTCTATATTTGTATTTTATTTTTTCTAACAATCTTCAGCTTCTTTATTTAGATACCAGCCACCATTGCCGGCAGATCAAGTAAAACCATGGAATGATTTAGAATATGATGGAGGTAATCACAATAATTTTTGTGTGTTTCAGGATTGTAGATTTTAGCTTCTATCTTATTTTGAATGTTAAACATATTCTTGTGCATTGATTCAATTTGTTTCTCTTTTACTATTGTAGAGGGTTCTCCTGGAGGCGGAAGAGGCAGGGGACGTGGTGCTCGAGGAAGAGGTAGAGCGAGAGGTGAGTAGCTATTTTGAAAATTGCTGTTGACTGAAGATATTTCAGATTCTTAGTCTTTTAGGTTACAAGTCCTTGTTGAATATCATGACAAATGGTATCCCTTTTCAGGTAATGGCAATTTTGGTGGTGAATACTATAATGATGGAAACTGGGAAAGGGGCCGTGGTTCAGGCCGAGGTCGAGGCCGAGGCCGAGGCCGTGGAAGGGGTCGTGGCTATCGTGGCCGTGGGAGAGGTTATGGTGTTTTTGAAGCCCAGCAAGATGGAGGTGGGTACAAAGTTTTTTGCACATAAGAATGCCTTTAAAAGGCCATGCTAGCAAGGTGCCTAGATGTTGCTGGTTCTAACATTTGTTTAGAGACCACTGTTTCTTATTGTCAGTTGCTTGTTAAAATGTTTTTTACATCATGTAAATATGTTTAGCATTTTGACAGGCTGTATATATTGTTCAGCAATTTCACAGGCTGTGATTTATTTTGTATATATGTCTGTTCTTCTTGTTTGCATGCTATTTAGATGGCATATAGACTCATATCTTATAACAATGTATTTCTAATTTGGTCTTTAGCCAGGGTAACTAGGCAGACTTACCATGAGCCATTTCTCTTAATTAGGTTATCATTATTTAAATATCCTATGCAAGGGGGACATGTAACTGAAAATATTTCATCCCAAGCCAAGCCCTATATGTCATTGGTGGGTTATGCCAAGCCTTTTGATGGAACTTTGTCAGTTTTTGTTTCATAGAAATCCTTTTAATGGAAGTGAGGGAACCCCTGAGTGGCAAATTCTAAGCAAATATGTTTTGAGGGGATTGGAATCTTGTTGCCCACTGAACCCACCACCCCCCTTGACAATCATAATTGTTTTGGAAGTGAATAGGTGAATCCCCAATGATTACAATTTGGACATGAATTTGTTGTTTGATGATGAAATTGAGATTCTAAAAGCTGTAGCCAGTACCTTTGTAATAAGATTTGTTGAGCTGGCTCTACGTTTAACCATACTAATCTTGTTTCATAACCTTCAAACAACGTGTCTAGCTTTTAATTTAATAATAATAGGCTGCTAATATAAATCTTGGAAACAAGTTTTGCCAAATTTGAGGTTAATTTTTCAGTTTGTCTTTAATCTTAATGTTGTTCTGCAACTGTTAAAATTATTTTGTGCCATATAAATGTTAGCACATGGAGTTGTGATTTAACTTTTATATGTCATAGATTTCATTAGCTGTCTATTTTTAAATTTAGTAAAAGGATGCCTAGTGTTTTATGTTAGAATAATAGACCGAGTAACCATTTTTTTTGGTCAATTTCAAATTTAAGTGTGTCCAAAATCAAATAAAGAATGTTTTTGTAATCTCCTAACCGCATCTAAGATCACCTTAAAGATCTTTTAATGGAACAATAACTTTGCATTGAGGTCCATATGGCTCATTTACTAACACAATAAACCCATTTTTTCTTATGATACCCTGATTCCATTCTCATCTGTCATGCCAGCACTTCAATTTCCTTTTGGAATCTTGAATAACTACCATAATAGTTTAGAGCATGCGATATTGGAATCTAGGAAAACTGTCACACCCAGGCTTGATATTTTTTGGTCACTCCTGAGACTAGCCTACTGTATTCTTAGTTACAGTTACCATATTCAGTCAGCGGTTTCACAAAATATATGCAACTATTAAAATAATTTTCTGCTGTACTTGCTGCCACAACTGGATTATTTGAGATACTTGACCAATGAAAACTATAAATAGATAACGGCCCCATCACATGCAGGCTTGGGATTCAATGATCACAACTACCTGTATATCATATTTTTGGTTATGACTATGATTTTCCCTTCTCTGTTTCATAAAATAGACGGAACCTTCAAAATATTTTCCTGCCATACCCCCTGCAATCAAACACCTGAATGTCTTCAAGCTACTTGACTGATGAGCAGAGCACTTAGTGCAACTTGCATAAGTATGTTTCCTTCCTTCTTGTGTAACTATAAGTGGGATTCTAGCACTCAAGAAAATATTCTAAATATATGTGCTCTAACTAAGGTGAAGTAAATTAGGAATGAGATGGATCTTTTCTGTTACTTGCAACATATGTTTTGCTGGAAGCGGGGGAGCATAATCTGCACCACCTGCTGAACATGGACCCTGGAATCACTTGTCCAGATTCTGGAGTTCTTGACTTGGGAAAAATATCTGTGAACATTTTAAAAATGAATTAAATTTGACTTTTTTCCTCTAACTTTAAATATAAACACATGCTAGTGAAGCATCTTTGTTTTGGATTAAACATCACTTTTTCCCTCTACTGTCTTACTTAAAGGCGTATATTCCATGTGCTGCCTGGGATGATATTAAATGGGAAATTGTTGTTGTTTGTGCAATGCCTCTAACATCCCTGGGGTGCCCAGTCGTTCCTTGATCATCCTGGAAACAGATCAGAACCAGTGCTTTTGTGAAAAGGAAGACAGAAATCTAGTGAAAATACCAAGTGTCTTATATGCCAAGCACTATAATAAATGTTGGGATTGAACTTCAACACCATACAATAAGCTGTTTTCCTTCTTGTCTTTCAGAAGTATAAAATTATAAATTGTGAAAGGTTCCTCCTATTATCTCTTTTGTCTTTGTTTCAATCAACCAACTTGGTCAACACTAAGTTGAAGAAGTGCTTTTCAACTTTGTCTAACCTTAACTGACGCCTAGATCTTAAACATCATATTTATGTCAAAGCCAATACCTTCATCTTCCCCATCCTTTGGAAATCGTGCGTGCTCTCCTCTCATCCCTGAAATCCTTTCCCCCTTGTCCGTCTTCTCTCTGAAACTCATAGCAGCAGAGGTTTAAACTAACATTCCCAACACAATTGACACTATTGCAATAACACTCCATTTCGACCACATCACTGTCATTCCATTACAAAATATATATAGACAAACCTAATGGCAAACCTCGTAAAAAAATTTGAACTCAAACCAAACCTAATCATTGCTGAACCTGAACTTGAACCCGAACCATGTGACACAGCCTCTAATGTGACCTTGAAATTCTGACTCTTTATTGAATACCCTCCATGATTAAAATTGACCCATTGATATTGATTTTATAACCCCCCCGGTGCCCATTGTCCCTGGATTTTTCTTGGAGACCCCTTCAGATTACACCATGAAAAAGTCTAGGTATCATGTTATGCTATGCTGCCCCTTGGTGCATATTGTTCCTGGAGTCTCCTTTAAATTCCACTATAAACCGAGTCTTGGGATCGGGTCTATTGTAGTGTTTGTCATTCTTGACTTCGAATACATGGAGTAATTTCAGAAAGATGTGCATATTATTCCTGGAGAAATTCCACTATAAACCGAGTCTTGGTATTGGGTCTATTGTAGTGTTTGTCATTCTTGACTTTGAATACATGGAGTAATTTCAGAAAGATGAGGGCTTTGTGATTTTTGCAACCTCAAATGCTCCTTACCATTAGACATCTTTTTAAATAAACACACCACTCTTGCTACTTTTTCAGTTCCTCTAGTTGGTTCAACATTGTGTATTGCCCTCTTCTTAAGATCCATGCAGACCCAAAATCAAATTTGGCAAGAGAAGACACCGCACCGGTGAAGTTCATGGAAATTCGCTGTGAAGAAAGCGCCAATTGGATTTGGCAGTCTGTCATAATTGAACTTCGAATTCAATCAAATTATTATTTTTTGGTTGATTTCAAAAAAAATTGATCAGGAAAACCAAGGTTGAATCTTTGGTAAATTTTGACACGTATTTATGGAATATGCTTATTATTATTATTATTTTTAATTAATTTGTGTTATTTGGAAACCTGAAATTATGAAAACAATGCCTGTTTTTTTTTTTTGAATTTATTGGCATTTTTGCACTGGTGATTGCTTTATTAAAAAAGTTACTGACTTATGATCTGTGGTGAAGTAACATGAAGCATATAGCTCCAGTTAAGTTCTGTCAGCAATGACAACATTCACCACACATCATCTCTATTGCATTTACTGGTTTAATATACAAAAAATGATCAATGCACTAACAGTTCTCTTAGTATTTCTGTGCTATAAGACTGTTGCCATCTAAATGGCAGTCAAAATTTGTGGATTAACAGTTCGGATCTTTTCTGGGCATTTGTTGGTGCACTTGAAATATCAATATGACTAGGCAGGAATTAGACTCCACATTTAGTGATGAAATCAGATTGACCTATCATAGTTGCTATTAAACAGGAATTCACAGGCTTCCTCTGTTTAACTTTATCTATGAATTCTAATTTTCTACGTTGGAGTTGATGGTGGTCGGTGAGTTCCATTTAGAAAGGGTCCATTCCGGAGCCTAGTCCGATTTTTGATACTAGGGTTTCCAATACTGTGTTCTTAGTTTAAAGCATTGTAAGAACCACAGGCACAATTTTCTACATGGTTGCTGTGCTGGATGTAGAGGTCAAAGTAGATGATAAATTATTTTTCAATGTTTTGATATACTGTTCCTGTCTTGGGATTGTAGGTCGTGGAAGAGGAAGAGGCCGTGATTTTCGATCAGATGAACAAAACCATGGAGTGCCTGCGGTAGCCTGATTGTCTGATACAGTTAGCCTTAGAACATATGGATGCCTGCTCTTGGAAGCTTAGAATTTTAACGAGTATATGAATTTTGTGTATCTTGCATATCTTTTAAGACCTCTCCAGTTGGAGGTGGCTGTTTTTTTGTAGGTAGGTTCTTGTGAAATTCTCATTCATTGGCAAGTATAATTTCACTTTGTATTTGACAGAAAAATGTACAATTTCCATTCTAATAATGGAGCAGTACATTCTTTTATTCAAACAGATTATCAAGCCCCTTCCAGATTTCTATTTGTTTCAGAAAATATGGAACTCATGTCAGCACATGATAAGGTGGGTGCTTGCATAATAATCAATGGTGCAATGTTGTATGCGTCTTGGTTTGGACGAGTAGAACGTTTGTGATAAACTTTACACGGTTTTAAGTTATTGATCCCTACATTATTAGTGATATATAGCTAAAGCATTTGACTGGGATTAAATTGGACGAATATATTTATATTAGGAAATTTATAGAGGTTCAAATCTTCGGTTGTAAATGATTTGCCAATGGACTAGCAGGTTACTCTTTTGCCCAGATAATGATACTGAGATGGGCTCTCTACTTGCTAGTAGCGCAATTTCCTAGATTCTATGTTTAGTATATCGTTGTTCATGTTCACCTCCAGGTACCCCTAGCATTTTGCAGTTCTTGTCTTCAACATTACCAGAGGAAGCTTTCTTACAATTTCTTCATGAAGGGCGGGGTTCTAAAATAAAACAAATTTGAACTCTAGTTTTTTAACATTTTTTAATACATATTTTCTCTTTCGTAGATTAGTAAAAGCGTCATGTGATTGTGGTTTTCTTCTTTTGGCTTAAGTGGCTTAAATTTGCGAAAGTGAAATATCTCGAATAACTCGGGTACTTATACGAGGCATTCCATGAGGTTGCTTCTGCAGCTTATGGGGGCATAGGATTGTTAGTGGATGTAAAGTTTTCACTTTGACAAACTTGGACTTCAGCATTTCCTTTCACACAAGATACTGCTACAGTCAATGACCTCAGATGATTACCATGCATGTTGCTTATTATCTAGTTGTATCTTTTTTCCGCATCATTAGATTTTCATTGCAGACATTGATCGCTGAAGTGTTGGCAGCAATTTTGGTGACAGCAATAAATTTCAAAGAGCTCCGATGGGTTGTTGGGCAATCTTTAAATGCTGATGTCATCGGATATAAATTTGTCTTTGCATGTTAAAATTTGCTTATAAAACTGTCAATTAGGTCATTAAAATACATAATCAACTAACAGCAATAATAGAAATGCACAAGTTCTGAGCAAAATCCTTTTGAATTCAGTCATCTTTGATCCTGCATTTTTCTCTCTTTTCATTTTGCTTTTTGTTATTTTCCAATGGGATGACCATGGCATAGGCTAAATGCACGGTTCAATATTCAAATTTTACTGCTGCATTGATTCTTCAAAATGCTAATGCCTTCATCCCCGTCCTGCTAATAATCTGGTTTATTTACATCGAATGCTTTTCTTTATGCCAATAGTATCTCTAGATATGACCGGTTTTGGAAAGCCGGTTTTCCATCTGCATGCCCTTAATGTAAACACCCTTAGACACATAGGCAGTGAAGTTTTGGGAATTGTTTGCTATTAGTGCCGCCACTTGTCCATTTGACTTAACCTTAACCTTAGCATGAAAGTGATCAGAGAATCAGAGTGCGTTGTCACACACCCCTGAATAATAGACATACAAGTCTCATGGCCACTGTTAGCCATTCGAATAGAAAGACACGGGCCGTAGGCCTCTGGGTAAAAAAATCTCAACCCCATGAAACACTAATTAGAAAACATAAAAGCATTTAATTCAATTCAAAAACTATTTTTTGTAACGAATTTGAAAGTGTAATCAAGAAAAACTACATGACACACTTGTCAAATGCAGAGAACTTCGGTGTGAATGTAATTTAGGCGTCTTTGGTCCCTATCGACAGAGTCAAATTTTGCTTGAGATGGGTTTCGATTTTTGTTTAAAATCTGCCAGTCTTGGCCCCATTTCCTACAAATTCAAATTTTCTCATGAGACAGATTTTGATTTTTGTTTAAAATCTGTCAATCTTGGCTCCATTTTCAAATAGATGTTGATACTTAGTATGTCACCAAGCTAGGACAAGATTTTTTTTATAAAGGCTAGAACAAGATTTTTTTTATAAATGCTGAGACATTATCTCAGCCAACCAAGAGGGTTCAAAAGGTACAGGAAGCTAAAAAGAAAGGTAAATAGGGAATCATTAGAAATATGAAAGCTATTTATAGGGAAATATACTAGAAGGAGAGTAATAAATAGGATTTTGGAACACTTCCTACTCTCTTTTGGAATTGTTGCGAGTTTCCATGGCGTAAAAAAGCTTTTGACACCATTCTTAGAACAAAACTATGGAAGAGACTAGAAGCGATAATGGTTTTTGTTGAGTTGAGAGTTGTTGTGACAAGTGTGTATGTGAGTATTGGATTCAAGCAAGGGTGTCTCTTATCCCTTACCCTTTTTAGCATATACATTGTTAAGCTAGAAGAGTGTTGAAGGGTGTTTGGAATATGCATGTTTTATTGGCTATATACTCACTGCTATGGTCATAACTCTTCTTCTTTATGATGACAATATTGTTCTTTTGGCAATGATCCATTATGATCTTTGCAAGTAGCGTAAAATCCCCATGTTTGTTGCTCTAAGATGGATATGACTGTAAACACTGACAAAACTGAAGTCATGATAATTAAATCCAAAAAGATTCACCGATGATATTGTCATTTATGACAATAGCTCCTTGGAGGAAGTTCCTTTCGACAAATATGTGGGAATTGACATCCATCATAAAGTCAATTGGAATTATAGCATTAAGAAAAGGGTAAATGAAGCATAGAAAACTTACTATGGACTTGAAAACAATTATATGTTGGCAACTATTTGGATTTGGGATTAAAAAAGCTCCTCTTTGAGACTTTTGTCACTCTTGTTATTTTATATGGATGTGAGGTTTGAGGTTGCAATATGTCTAGAGAGTCATGGAGGAATATTAAACAAACTCAAAAGTAGTTTAGAACTTACAACTTCAAGATTAAAGGAAATACTTCCTACCCTATCCTCCCGATTGAAGCAAGTTTTTCCCTAATTGAAAGCATGATTGTGACTATGTATCTTATGTATAAGAAGAAATACAACATGGATGCCAAGAGGTTTTCTAGAATTGCTTCTAACTCTAGCCAAAGCCCCTACCTTCGGTTCAAGTGAGGGTGACACAAAGATGCACAATGTTGGCTAGACCTTTGGGGAATAGAGGAGTAGATCATTTTGTAGAATTTGGGTAATATTAAAAATATTATTACTTCAAATTTAAGGAGAAATTACGGGGAAATAAAGCGTTGGGGAAAAAAAGGAAACCATGATATTATAATGAGGTGATCAACCCCAATCTCGGAAACAAAAATTATCACTTGTGTGATTTTAGGAGGGTTGAAGATGAAAACAACTCAGATTGTCAGTGTTATATTCACATTCGATCTAATTTTCGATATATTTGTCACACTACCAACCTTCTTGATCTTTTAACTCAGTGAAACTATGGAGATTTGTGAGTGATTCTCTCACTTATTTTTAGACATAGAAATAAATATTAAATTTTTTTAATTAATCTTTTACTTCAATTGTGACATTAACCATCAACATAAAAAAAAACCATTACAAAATGAAGTTGTCATCCTACATTGACATGTTACTACTTATAGATTATTACCTTGTCACTGTGACGACACGATGACATTATAGTTGAGATGACAAACTCCAAAGATGCAATGGGCATTGTTGGATTGTCCTCTAAGATGGTGGCTTTATGGGAATTTTGGGAGTCCAAAATTACCATAATCATATCATGGAATCTTCCTTGTCAATTTAGGATTGATTGGACTGCTGAGAATATATCACAACTTGTTTTATATTGTTAATTTAACAATCGCACAACATCCATGGGACTATCACACCTTATAAAATTAACAATTTTACAATTGAGAGAAATGTAGAACAATGATCTAATGAACCCACACCCACACCCTTGAAGTGGCCTAAAGCATTTGGGCCTTTTCCATCCAATTAATATAATATAATATTTTATTCACCAAGTATTTTGTAGCCTAAAAATGATATTCATATAATTTTTTAGTGTAATGCATGACCTTCACAATACCATATAATTATTGGATGCCAAAGCATAAACTATTTAAACGAAGAATCATCCACCATCCAATGATATGGATAACTGATAGACTCTTGACGGATTAATAAAAAGGACTATGAAAATATTTCAGGATGTGACCATCTATAAATTCTTAAGTGTGCCATGATCCTGCTTCCAAAAGAAGATCGACTTTTGAAAGTTCCTCTAAATCCATATTCCTTTTTTTTAAAATGAACAAATGAAGCCTTGGTTTAAAAAAGGGATGACACCTTGATATTATCGTATATTGACTTTAAAATATAAAATATAATTTTCTAATTGATAAGATTCATTCATCTAATTGATTATTACAAAGGAGTAACCAAATATTTTAATTTTGTGAAAACCTTTCTATGCTCCTAGAGTGATTAGCAATTTTAAAGTCGCGAGCTTAGCTATAGATTAGTTGAGTCTCTCCCTAGCTCTACTTGGAATTTCAACACTCATCACAAAGAGAGCATTCCACTAGCTCATTGATCAACGTTGTAAAAAAAACTCAAACACTTATTTTATCAATCTACTCCTTAATCTCTCTAGGCATTCTTCCTTTTTAATTACAAAAATCTTCAAGAATAGAGAAGCTTTAAATAACACGCTCACTAATATGTATCCTTCTATCATCTAAAACCAATACATTGTGGGTCAACTAGATTCCGTAAGCAACTAATAAGGATAACAACTTGGCATTTTTATTTAAACTCTTCTTAATAGAGATAACCACTCTAGGTTCTTGTAAATGTGATATTTTCCAATACCTAATATACTTGAACCACATAGGGAAATCCTTAAGCAAATAATAGATGGATAATTACACTCATTACAAAGAATACATCAGTGTAGAACTATTGCTCTTTTTGTAATATATCTCAAGTGAGTACCTTTTTTTGAAGAGCAAACCACAAAAATGCAATTTTTTAAAGAGCATTTGAATTTCCAAATGAGTTTCCACCATCAAATGTTGATTTGCGGTAGCATCGGATGTGCTCTAGCCATGGAAATTGGTGGAGAGGCTAAAGCACATGAGATCTCCAAGACCTAGAAATGGTTTGGGGAAATTCTACCCGGTGAAGGAGATATTAAAATAATTAATATTTTTAATGGGTTCTTAAGTCTCAACTTAGGAAAATAAAAATATTAATGGGTCAAGCCAAATCTAATCTTAGTCGTTGATTAGAGATGTAATCTCGACCGTTGAAGACTCAACATAAAAGTATAAGAGGAGGCTTGAGGGTCAGTTGGAGATACACCAGATTAATCAGTCAGTTTGATTTTCTAGAGTGGGGTTTGCTAACAGAAATCAAACCAGTGATCAGAGTTGCAGCAAGGGGCAGTGAGTACGAGGCAGAGAGGCAAAGCTAGTGCCGGAAGACCAATGCAAAAGCAGAGAGGCGGACGCAGAGCCAGAGGGAACTACACAGAGGCCAGCGGTGAGTGCACAGAGGCCAGAAGGGTCTGCGTCATCCACGCAGAGGCTGCAGAAGTGACGCAGAGCGTTGACACAGAGGGTTTCAGGGTGACGTAGAGGCCAGGAGGGTTGATGCAGTGCTTCAGATTGTGCTGGAGAGGGTTTTATGGGGCAGATTTTTCGAATATATGCTTCAGAAGAGAGGTATTACTGCTGGATTTTTTTATCTCTCTCGGGGGAGCCAGTTTGGCACCCAATGTATTCAAGAAAAACTGCGTAATAATACAACCCTCAGAACTGCTGCATCGTTTCCCCAAGTTGGTTTTTTTCGGGGACGATTGTCCAAAAATAACGGTGTCCCTTGTGTGTTTGTTCATTTCTTTCAACTGTTGATCTGTAGATGGTTGAGATTGTATTGTGTTTATTTCATTGTTTATATGGTTAAATAACTTGTTAGTGATTAAACAAGTAGGCGAAATAAACTAGAAAATACAGATAAAATTTCTAACAGGTAATACTTAGAAATTTCAACATGGTATCAGAGGGTTGCAGATCACAGGAGCGCTGAAGGCGCCAATTGAATCAGAGAATTTACAGCAGAAATGAATGTCTCGAGTGGCAAAAGTTGTTCCTAGGCAGAAAGAAGTCGAGAAGGGTTGACGCAAAGTGCCTGCATCATCAGTTCGAGCCAGAGAGAGGCCAACATAGAGGCAAAAGAAGGTAGAAGAGGCTCACGAAGAGCCACAAAGAGACCAGGGGGGTTTACATAGTTGGCCAAGAGAGCAAATCAACGTTCCCGGGATTGCGCAGAGTATAGAGGCTCAATTCTTCCACTGTTGGGGCATAGGAAGTGGTGGGCAGATTGCGTGGAGTGAAGCTGGTGGGGTGCTATTGTTACCGAGACAGAATAGTACCTAACAGGGCATAACCAAGGTAGAGGGAATCAATACCTAGGCAGATTTCTAGCCAAGAAATCCAGATTAGTGTTGCAGGTGCATAGGAGATCAGAGAGGTGTGATTTGATGGTTGGTAGAAGGATTTCCAGGAGGGAAATCGAGACTTAGAGGGAATATAGAGGAGAACTTCCAGGAGGGAAGTAGAGACTCAGAGGGAGTCAAAGAGAGAACTTCCAGGAGGGAAGTAGAGACTCAGAGGAGTCGAAAAAGAAGAGCAGAGAGATGGCCATGAATGGACTGAGGGATCAGGAGGGAAGTAGAGACTCAGAGGAGTCGAAAAAGAAGAGCATAGAGATGGCCATGAATGGACTGAGGGATCAGGACAGGCTGGACGAGGCGTCCAACTTTGTCATTTGGAAGGCTAGGATCCTGTCCATTCTGGATAGACATCACATCAAGGCCTTCGCCTTGAGAATTGTGGCTATTCCAGTTGACCCAGCTGATAACGAAAAATATGAGGATGCGATGGCCGAGGTGAAATGCATAATCCTTGATGGGGTCAAGGATCACGTGGTCCAATATATTGCCGAGAAGGAGACGACAAAGGAAATGTGGGATAACTTGAAGACATTGTATCAAGACACTTATGTGCAGAGGAAGATGCTACTGGATAATCAACTGCGGTTGTACTAGATGCAGAAGGGGGAGTAGATAGATCACTTCCTTAGCAGGTTACAGGAGATCCGGAACCAACTGACTTCCATAGGGGCCACGCCAGATCAAGAGTTAATGGTGAGGACCACCATGGACGTAGTGTCCGAGGAGTGGGAGACGTTCATCTAAAGAATTTTGGGCAGAGCGAATCTTCCAAGATGGGAAGAATTATGGGCAACTCTTTGCCAAAAAGAGATCAAACGGTTGACCAAGACAAGAAGTAGCAGCATAGGGACTCGGGTCAAGAAAGAGGAGGAAGAGGATGCAACTCTGGCATTTGCGAGGGAGCAGGGGAGGAGGAAGAAAAAGGACCTCTCCAAGATTAAGTGCTTCAACTGTGGGGAGCTGGGCCATTATGCAAATCAGTGTCCCAAGAAGAAGAATAAGGGAGAGGCGTCTGACTCCAAGGCAGCGCCAATGAAGGTGGAAAAGGAGGTAGAGGAGGATGAGGATTATGCCATGAGCGCTCATGTACCTCTAGAGAAGAGGTGGGGAGACATCGCACTGTAGTCAGGAAAACTACAGGCGATGAGGGGCAGGATCCTTGAGGTACCCAAACTCTTGGATCATACATGGCTACGGGAGCCCTGAAGTGACAGTAGCAGGATGGTAGATGTCGGTAGAAGTAGATGCAGATGGAGCGACAAAGAGTGTTAGAGTGCAGTAGTCCCTCGAAGCGCAGAGAGGTTGCAATAGTGCGAGAGGCACAAAGGAGGTTGCAGTAGTGCAGGATGGCACAGAGAGGTGCTTGCAGCAGTGTGACAGGCATAAAGTTGTTGCAGCAACACAGAGGCAACAAAGGGAGCACATGATAGCGACAGAGGGAGTTTCAACATTGGGAGGGTTTCTAGCATGACAATGATGTCAGTAGTTGGGTAGATCAATTACTTACTTCTTAGTCATTGAGTTGCAATGCAACAATAATAATGGTAATGATATGGGCAACACGATGCAACATGATGAGAGAGAACTGCAGTGCAGATGCAATGTTGGGAGAAAGGACCAACAACAACACAAATGTAGAGGGAGATGCCGTACAAATGTAGTAGTGGGAGTGGTAGGGCCATGCGCAGTAGTACATGATGCATCAGTGCAGAGGATGTTAGACAGGAAGGCCTAGCATCAGCACAGGTACCGGTGCCGTATAATCAGGGTGATGCTCAATGATGGAGTATTATTAGAGCACATTCCTCGCTAAGAGGGAGTGTTGATTTGTGGTAGCATTGGATGTGCTCTATCCATGAAAATTGTTGGAGAGGCTAAAGCACATGAGATCTCCAAGACCAAGAAATGGTTTGGGGAAATTCTACCCGGTGAAGGAGATATGAAAATAATTAATATTTTTAATGGGTTCCTAAGTTTAAACTTAGGAAAATAAAAATATTAATGGGTATTAATATAAAATTGGGTTAGAAGTTTGTAAATGACATGGATCAAGCCAAATCTAATCTTAGCCATACACCAAATTGATCAGTCAGTTCGATTTTCTAGAGCGGGTTTGCTAAGAGAAATCGAACCGGTGATCAGAGTTGCAGCGAGGGGCAACGAGTATGAGGCAGAGAGGCAGAGTTAGTGTTGGAAGACCAACGTAGAAGCAGAGCCAGAGGGAGCCACACAGAGGCTAGCAGTGACTGCGTAGAGGCCAGAAGGGCCTGTGTCATCCACACAGAGGCTACAAAAGTGACACAGAGGGCCAGAGAGGCTGCGCAGAGCCTCAGAGGGTTTCAGGCTGACGCAGACGCTAGGAGGGTTGACGCAGTGCTGCAGATTGTGCTAGAGAGGGTTTTGTGGGGTAGACTTTCTGAATATCTACTTTCGAAGAGAGGTATTATTGCCGGGTTTTTTTTTATCTCTGTCAGGTGAGCCAGTTTGGCACCCATTGTACTCAAGAAAAGTTGCTTGATAATAAAACCCTCAGAACTGCTGCACCGGTTTTCCCAAGTTGGGTTTTTCCAGGGATGATTGTCAAAAAATAATGGTGTCCCTTGTGTGTTTGCTCATTTCTTTCAGCTGTTGCTCTGTAGATGGTTGAGACTATATTGTGTTTATTTCAGTGTTTATATGGTTAAATAACTTGTTAGTAATTAAACAAGTAGGCGAAATAAACCAGAGAATACAGATAAAATTTCTAACGGGTAATACTTAGAAATTTCAACATCAAAGCACATGTTCCTTTCCATAGAAATACTAAATGCATGATATTTTTCCTTTGGAGTATAGTGCAACTCATATTCCTCATCCTTAATCCTCACATGACTAGCGTGTAGAAAAAAAATATATCTTTCCCAATTAGTCGTTTCCCCTTCAACAAGACCCAAGATCTTTGCCTGTTCACACTTGTGCCTCCAAAAGGTAGTTAATTATAGATTAGCTTTATGACTTGTCTATGAATATATTAATCATAGTTTTAGATTATTGTTATATCCCTCTCCACAACCAACCCATGGGTCACTTCCAATCTTAATCCTAGATCCTTTCCAATCTTTTTAGATAAGATTATTATTCACTAAAAATGCAATCATTAATGCTTTCTAAAGATAAAAGGCATTATACCATTCTTTTACAAGACTTTTGACCCACTATTAAAACTATAGCATAAAATATTTTTGATCAATAACCTTAAACCGTAATATTTAACCTTCTAAAAATTTCCACACATTTTGTAGTTGGGGCTTCACTAAAGAGATGAATATTCTTGATACCCAACACCATTCATCTTTTGACAAGGCAATCTGATTCCATCTAAGCCATGCAAGGCACTTCTTCCCTATACTTTCAAGCCAAAAAAATCTAATGCTTAGTTCCTTGATTCTTTTAGGAGCATCTTTTGGATAAAAGCTCATGACATCCAATGAATAGTGATAGTCTCTAGAATAAGTTTAAAAAGAACCAACCTATTTCCATGTGAAAGTTAATGGTTGTACCAAAAAACTTTTGAAATAAGCCATTTCTAGTCGTTTTTTCCACTTAGCAAAAGAACTAAGTACTTAACCCCATTCTCAATATTTGTTTGTTGAAAAGGAAAGAATTGAAAAAAAAGAACCTCCCCTTCTTCCAAACCAGATAAAGATATTGAACACATATGAGCGTTAATCATCATGCCTATTTCCTTATGATATAGCTCAAGGATTTCCTTAGGCTTTGTCACATTCCACTTGGAACCATCACAAAAGAGAAGGATATCATCCACAAGCATAAATTTGGGATAGTTAAATATTTCTACTAATTTTGACCCTTTAAATTGGCCACTATGCCATGCCTCTAAGAGAGCTTCACTAAGCCTTTTAATCTATAAGAAATAAGAGGGGGAATAACACACAACCCTATCTAAGTTCTCTTCTAGAGTTTGACAAAGTTTGATGTAAAACCATTTATCAACAAACAAAATGACACCAAAGTTACACAACTCAGAACTCAAATCACAAAATGCACATTGAAACATAGATGAAGCAACAACATCCTCAATTAAAGAAAACTAACTCAATCATATAATTTAGAGAGATGACTTTGTCTTAATTGAGTGAAATCCTTCTTGGGTAACCCCAATCGCCTCATGAATCTACCTACAACAAGAATTCCAACTTGTGCATTGGTTGTTGCCTCTAACGATAACCTCTTAAGCCATAGGGATATCATTTTTGAAACAATTTTATAGATGTAAATGCACAAAGATATAGGCCTATAGTGATCAAAATTCTTCATGTTGTCTAGCTTCAGAATCAAGGCAATGGATGTAGTGTTTAAAGCTACTAACATCTCTGAAGTTCTAGATTCATTTAGAAATATTATTAAATGTGTCTAATGATTCTTAGAAGCCTGGGAAGAACTCCAAGGCCAACCATCTGACATAGGGTTCTTAATATTTTGAAAACTATGCATGACTAGTTGAAGTTCATTCTTGGAGAATTCATCTAAAAGTATATGGTTCTCTTCTTTATTTACAAAACTAGGAAAAAAGGTAATCATCCTAATGACTGTAGCAATCATCCACAATGCCATCATTGTCCCTATTATATGCCATATAACAACATCCTTATTAGATTCCATCTAACAAGACTTAGATCCCATATAGTTTATCATCAACTCGACCTTATTAACTTGATCCATCTAGTTAACATTTGAAATCAATGTTAGATCATAAATTTTGTGCTAACAATCATATAACTTGATTGTAACTTTTAGTTGTAGTACATGGTGCTAGGCATTATTTTTATGGGTCATATGGGTGTTGATGCTTTTGTGGGTAATGGGGGCTTAGTGTACGTGATAGTGGCAGTGGAAATTGACACAAAGGTGATGGGATGTTTGGTGCAGTTGATAACAGTGGTGGGGATAGTCATAGGGGCAATAGGGACCTAGCACAATGTGACGGTGGTGGTGATGGTCACAAGTTAATAATGCCACATAATTCGTTGTGTTTTATTTATAGCTGATGCCTTTGCCATTTGTTAAATTATAACTCAATGCTTTGATTTGTACTATATCTAAATATTATATATTAAACTTTTTTTTTTTTTTTTTTTTTTTAATTTAGATTATAATGAATATTTTTTAAAATTTCTATTTTAATCATATGCAAATTTTATTCATTAAAAATTATTACAAATATTATATATATATAAACTTGTATTTTTTTTATAATTTAGATTATATATATATATGTATATATATATATATATATTTAATTTAGATCATAATGAATATAAGTATAGGTTTTTGTTTAAGGTAAACTAGACCAAGGATATAGTTAGTTATGAATATCACACTGGAAGTTTTAAAATGCTTGATTAAGTACTTGAGTCTATAGTTGTGTAGATAACTAAAATAGAAATAAAGGTAGTATTTGTTTATTATGCTATCAAGCGTGTAAATCTAAAGAGAAAAAGTAATAAAGATATCACAATTAACCATGATAAGTGTCCACTTGGGTGAGAGATGGAGATGGATCACCTTCTTCATTGCTATGGTAGTCCTAATTGGCCAGTTTCTTGGTTAGCACTGAAAGTTTGATAATCTTGTTGACCTGTTGTTATAAGACATCAATGCACATAGTAATTTCCACTCGGGCTTTATTTCTTTTTACCAATGCTTTTACCATTATGGTATTTGTTTGCCAATATAATTCCATAGTCTGCATGTATTGAATATGTCTAGAGTGGGTGTTGCTTGTGTCAGGGATCCATCACTTGAGATTCTTTGCCACCTCAATATTTGACAAAATCCATGTTCAACTAGTGCCTCCTATTTTGCCACATTCATGACCAAACTAAGAGGTAAAATCCCAATAGCAGTTGGAAAATTCCTTAGCATTGGTTTGAGGAGGAATGTCACACTCGTTGCAACCTCAGTTGGAGTGAGAATGTCCCCGGGGAGGCATTATAAGATGCAGTAAGTAGGATAGGAAAGAGGCAGGAGGAACAATTCAAACAAACATAAGTTGACACCCCACAACCACTGTGTAGAGATTGAGAGAAAATATTGAAGGTATATAGCAGAGGATCAGAGGCCAAAAATTGAACGAGAGGCAATGAAGTGGGGAGAGGAAGTAGGAGAGAAACATTGACAAGCTTGCAGGAAGAGAAAAATAAGGATTATAATAAGGAGGTGATAGTCCTTGTTAAAGGGAAAAAATAAAAGATGGAAATATTAGAAGAAACAATGAAACACATGGGTACTTACCCAAAGGAGGAGGCCAACAATAATGTTAGAATTGTTGGTCATTTCATGCCATGGGTAGCTTGAGAGTTTGAGATCCACATCCTTAATACATGATTGCAACCACTCTACATGAGGTGATCTTCTAGCACGAGATGAATTATGGAAGTGACCAAGGAGATGTTGAAGTGATCTAGCATGGATGAATCATGGAAGTGACAAAGAAGATGTTGAAGTGATAGGCCTTACCATTGAGTGATGACATTCTTGCATGCATAATCTTAAACCATATCAATTATCCCCAAACCATGAGTAAAGAAGGTGGCATAATCGACATACAAGGAAATCGTAACTTATTAACATTGATCGTCACCCTCCACGAAAAAGGTGTTATTATTTTGCTAAAAATATTAGAATGCTAATATATAAAAAAACAAAATAAAAAATTATCATATTTAGAATTCATCCCAACTAATCATATTTAAAATTGATATAGAAAATCGAAGATATATCTATATTTTAATCCTCCATAAAATTGATTATATTTTAAGAAAGTGAAATTTTACATAAAATGTAAATATGTTTTTCCTTATCAATCTCTACTTTTATTAATTAATCTCAATAGTTAAGTTATTTTTTACTCATAAATAACAAATATCATCCAATATGAAATTATAAATTTTTATATATGATTATATATTTATACCATTTATTATCCTATTTAAAAATAAAGAAAAGGAAAAAAATATTAGTAAATATAAAATTGTAAAGCTTTATATTATTATATATGTATACATTTTATTATCTTATTTTTAGAGTTAAGATATTTTGATTTTCAAAAATAAAATATTAATAAAAATACATATAATTATTTGTATGTAAATAATAATAAATTTAAAGGAAAAATTTTAAATCTATTCAATCTAAAAACAAGGAACAAAATTTTGTTATGAAAATTTTGGTATGCATTTAGTTATGCCAGCTTGTTGGTTCAACTTGTTGGTTGATGCACAATAAAAATAAAAAATCTATATAAAATACATAATTTTTCCAAGGCTAAGAGTGATAAAAGTCACATAGCTTCCCCTTTTACCTTTCTTTTTCTCCACTTTTTGCCAAATTCCTTGTTTGGGAGTGTTGGCTTGATGGGCCCTGACCCAGATCAGTGTTAAGAAACTAAGAAAATCCCTACACTACTGGCCCTTTCGGCATCAATTCGTGGAGCACGCACTGAAGTCTCACCCGAAGCAGTATGGGGGGATGCAGGAACCAAGTTTCCGCACCCTGATATGGTTGTGATGTCGGTTATTTGCCCTAACCTTCCTTCGCTCAAATCGATAAGCCCTTTAGGGCTTATCAAAGTACTTTTCTTATTCTTCCTCGAAGCCTCTGTGAAAGTCTCCGGTCGTCCCTCGCGGGCCCTAAATAGATAAATCAGGCACTTATGCACCCCTATAATTACTCACTCTTTTGTATCTACCCAGATTCGCTTAAGTATTGGTTACTTTAACATGCACTTATGGCTATCTTCGCGTAAGCATATATCTCTACTTGCGGTCATATAAAACAAAGAAACATATAGATTCGTGCATCAGAGTAGCATTAAAACATAAACCTAGTAATCAACATAACATAATCGCATGCAATGAATAGAAGTAGAATACACATGTAATTTCAGAATACTCCTCTTTATTATTGATTCAAATATCTAGTACAGACTCTGACTACCCTGCGCACACAACTGCAGGGCTCCGTGCACTCAGCTGCGGACTTCTACCCTAGGCCTCTGCGCACTTAGCTGCAGAGCCTATTCCTACGCTAAGACTCTTCGCTCTTAGCTCTCACACACCCATGCATAAAACATCAAGTATCAACTATGAACTGAAATATCCTAGACTCCTCCAAGACCTCCTTTTTATACAATCCCATGGTCCGCGAACCATGGGTAGATCTCTAAAACCGACGTGCTTTTACACAAAAGAAGGGCGAAAACCCTTTATTGACCCTTGACATCTTCGCGCTCCACGACCACAAAATGCGGAGAATTTACACTCCTTTACACAAAATTTGGGCCTTTAGCCCCAAAACTTGGGCTTTTAACCCCAAAATTGACCCCAGGGGATCCGTTCCCAACAACCCCCCAACACAAATATGGTGACTCACCTTCTTGTCACTCTGCTGGCGCGAATATCTTGTCACAAAGACCTCCTAGCTCCACCTTTATGACTGGAACTTTGGCGATGCACTGTGTTGCCGCCTGCTTCATCTGTTCGACCAGCTGCTCCGTCGCTGGCCCTGCGCGATCTGCCTGTACCTTCTGCTGTGTTCCCTACAGACTAGCCAATTTTCCTACAATGGTGGTTGTGAGCGCACATGCTTCATCAAGCCAAGGCCTTATTCTAGTCTTGAGGACGCTCTCTTTGCGTTGCGCTGCATCCACCTGCTCCTTTAGCACCTTTTCCTCTTGCAGTTTTGCTAGCCTCTGTGTAAGGGCGACGATGCGTGCCATCGCTTTGACTTCATCATATCTCTACTGCAGCTCTTGGGCCTTTGTTTCCAACCTTTGCAAAGTGGGATCCTCCTGCAAATTTGTAACCACTTCGAGCGCCTGCTCAAAGAGCGCTGTGCATTCCTTCACTGCGCTATCTACAATGGCTACTGCATATCTGACAATGGCCTTGCACTGCTCCTTTACCTCTGGCAGAGTTGAGGGCTGGTCTCTCAACGCAATTTCTGTGATATTAAGGTTCAATTCCAACTGAACCTTGGCTAGCTTGGATCTCGCTTCACGCACTCCGGCAGCGAGCTTCTGAATTTGTTCGTCCACTGGCGCATCTTCAGGAATATCCAGCTCGGTGACAGACCTACATGCCTCCTCCACTACCTTGGTAGTGTGCTCATTCTTTGCGGTGATAGCATTAAAGAGCTCGATGACATAAGTCTTCTTGACAAACATTTGGGCGTTGTTCACCTTCTGCTCACTGATGATGTTCAATGCTTGCTGTTCCCGAGCCCGAAGTTCCGCGATCACACCATCATGCAGGGTGTGAAGGGATTCGCTTGGAAGCATGGCCAAGTCTAGCTCGACCTTTTGGAGGACACGGATAATGGCCCAATCATTTTCTGCTTCTGCGGTCAGCGCTCCATCTGACAACGCGATAAACTGGGGGTCCAAGGGGTGGACCATTTCTGCTACTTTAACTGTCCTAAGCACCAATCTAGTTGATGCCGCGCTACTTCGACCCACACTGGTCTACACTTGTGACGCCTGGATCTGCGGCTCGTGCAGACCCGTTTGAATGGTGCCCAAGGCCTGCTTCTACTGTTACTCGAACTATTGTAGCAGTTCTTCGGTGGCATCCCTCACTATATCACTAATGTCATTCAGATCACCCTCTGTCAAGGTGATCGAGTCGAGGGAAGTCTTGCTGGCCTTGGACTTCTTCCGCGGCCCTACTTTCTCTGATTCCCTGTTGCGCTTAATCTGGAATGGAGTAGTCTCTAGGTCCGCTCCTCCCTGCCCCGTTTGTTGTTCCTCCTCTTTTGTTTCCGGGGAAGGCGACTTCTGAATCCTGTCGGAGTCGCATTCCTCTTCTTCCTCTGTATGTTTTTCGGCAACGCGCTCTGCTATGGCTTTGTCCTCATCCTCCTTTCACTTTTCTGCTAGTTGTTCCATCTTCCGCTTGGCCTCTTCTTTCTTTTGTTGCACTGCAGACTTGATAGATCCAGATGTCAAGTCCGAAGCGGTGCACCAATCTGTCAGCTAGCGGTCAAGGACCGCTGTGATCGTGTCATTCGTGGCCAGGTATGGAAGGTCATACCACTTTTGTTTAGGATCCTTCCGCGCGTGCATGGAAACCCAGTGTAAGTCCGCCTTGAACTCCACATACTCTGCCAATTGATCATAAACGGTTGGCGACAACCGCGTCTTGTGGTTGATGGCCATGTGGATATTCATCTCCATCAAGATCCAAAAGACCTTGTTGTCCTTGATCCTTTGGGGGTCCTTCGTAGCCCAGAGTGAAGCAAACTCATCACTTCCGGTAGGTCCTGCGCAATCGGAGGAAACTGAATATCCTTTGGTAACTCCCACGCGACCAACACTATGGACAACAACAACCATGCATAGTGAAACATTTTGCTTTGATCCTGCACCTCTCTACAGTTCGCGAGGAACTCGTTGCAAAGGTAGTGCGCCCAGTTGAACTGTACGCCCTCCACGCATTGGGCCGCTAATGACACTACTAGTGCCGACACTTCATCTGCGCGACACTTCCTCATAATCTTTCTTGCCAAGATCTGAGCGACTACCTTGATTGCGGGGTTGGTTATGCTAGTGATGGAGTAGCCGCACAACTTCTTTGCGAGCTTAAATTTATCCTTCATTGCTTCGACGAGGTCGTGCTCACCTGCCTTTCCTCCAAATGCCATGGCCGGATTTTCTCCTGCGTGTGGCAGCCAAGTGATCCTATGGATCAGCATGTCAGTGATCGGTATTAGCTCCTCTAGCCACATGCACCCATCGTGCACCAAGCACAACAGCTGCTTGATCACTATCATGGTTATGGGCGTGCGGTTGTAATGCGGTACCCACAACATGTTTAATAGACCAACCTTATCCACCCCTTTTACCCACTTTCTTGGCTCTAGCGTGGTCACACCAGAGTCTTTGTAGAAGACGCGGTGCATGAGTTGATCTGTGGCTAAGTGGGGAAAGCACTTCGTATCAGCCAAATTCCAATCCTCCAATTTTAACAGGGGGACATGCCCCAAGCACGGTCCTTCAAAGGCGATTTTATCTAGCAACAAGGGTGTATGTAGCGTGACCTTGTTGTCCTTTGGAATCTTTGTATTGCCTCTGCACGGAGGAACGTACTCGGGCAGCTTAGAGATAGGGTCGAACCCCTCAATGGCAACATCCTCCACCCCATGTCAATGTCTCCCTCATCCATATGGATCTCCTCAACATCCTCTTCAGGTTCAAGGTCAATTAGCTTTCCCTTCTCCTGCACAGTGGGCTTTTCCTTTTGCGGGTGCCTTCTGGGTGATGCGCGCACCGGCTGTGGCACTTTCTGCTTATCTTTCTTTGATTTTGGACCCTCTTGGGTCAGTGTAGGCCTTGGCCTAGGTGTCCTCGGTGATTTAGGCACTTCTGCCGGTACTTCGACGCTCTCAACCTCCGGGGCAGCTCCCTCAACTGCCATTGCTACTTCTGGGGCAGTTCCCTCAGCTGCCATTGCTTCTCCTACACTCACAGTTTCTGCGAGCGCCGACATAATACTGGACAACAACTCCTGTGTCTCTTTTGGCAACCTCTCAAACACTGAACTCACTATCAAAGCTTCAAAGTTCTCATGGTTCATGCGCGCCTGAGAGCTCAACACCTCAATTCTCAAAATGGCAAGTGTTTTTTGCTGGACAACCACTTGTAATTTATAGGCATTTTCAAATTCAAAGCCGACCGTTCCCCCCAAACTTCATTCACAAATGCTGGATTGGCTGCGGATTTTCATATATCTTGCCCTTAAATTCTGACTGAAATGCCACCCTTTTGCTCCATTTGGCCTTTTTCCCGTTGTCAAGTCATGAACAATGACCATAACGGTCACTCTCCGGTTGCCTTGTGCAGTCCGTTCTTGGATAGCGCAACTCCCTGTGCGTTGCTGCTGACAGTGTGACATTCTTTCATTTCGCGGAGTTCCCCAATCACGCAGCTCCCCAACCTGGACAATGTAGTTTATAGCCCCGCGCCTCCTTTCAGATGCCTGGAATGCTAAAACTATGCTTCCACCATGTAGTCATCTAGCTAGATTGCTGATGTATGGCTTCAATCGGTTACCATTCACCCACCCTGGGAATGGTTCTCCATTCAAATTTACCAATTGAACTGCTCCACCATCGGTAATCTCCTTGATGACATAGGGCCCCAGCCAATGCATCCGAAATTTTCCTGGAAATTTATCAAACTTGCTGTCATATAATAGAACTAAATCATTTACCTTGAAGGTGCGCAGTTTGATGTGCCGATCGTGCCATGCCTTTTCGCGCTCCTTTTGAACTTGTTGATGGAATCCAACTAGAAATATATCTTCTTCAAGCTCTGTTAGCTGCGCGAGCCTCTCCTCCAGGGCTTCGTGATCTGCCATTCCTGTGAATGCTGCTATGCGCAGACTAGGTACAATGTACTCCATCAGCATCACAACTTCCACGCCATAAACCAGTCTGAACGGCGTTTGTCCAGTCAACTTCTTACAAGTCGTTTTATAAGCCCATAACACTGCGGGCATGCGAACATCCCAGTCGTTTCTTTGAGCATTGCAAATCTTTGTGAGCGTTCTCTCCAATATTTTATTAAACGCTTCCACCGTCCCATTAGCCTACAGATGATATGGCGTGCTCTTCTGATGGTAAACCTGAAACTCTTCCGTCATCGCGCTAATCGTCTCATTGAGAAAGTGTGTACTGCGATCGCTCATTAGAATTTTTGGAAAACAAAACCTTGTCAGCACATACTCAAAGATGAATTTGGCTGCTGTTGCGCTTGTACAATCCTTCATAGGCTATGCCTACGCCCATCTGGTTAAGTACTCAGTCACGATGATGATGTATCGCGCACCCATCTTCTTCCCTGGAGGCTGAATTGGTCCTACAAAGTCAATCGCCCACTTCTCGAAGGGCTATAACGATATCTGCGGATTCAGCGGTAGCTCATCCCTGCGTGAGGGTCTGCCCATCCTTTGGCATGCATCGCATGCCCTACAATATGCTTTTGAATCCTTATGCAAGGTCGGCCACCATAACCTAACGCGTAGAATCTTCTGCGCTGTTGCTTTTCCTGCATAATGACCTCCCGTGGCTCCGCCATGAGCCTCAACGAGGATGCTGTTTCGTTCAAACTCTGGCACATAACGTCACAATATTTCATCTGATCCCATTTTGTACAAGTGCCCTGTAATGACAGAAAAGTCTGCCGCGTGCACCACCAGTTCCTTCTTCTGTTGGCTTGTATATCCTTTCGGAGCCGTACCTATCGTCAGGAAGTGTATAATATCTTCAAAGTGGCCGTCCGCGACGTGTATTGCAAAGAGCCACGCGTCGGGTAGTCCTTTGTTTCTATGCGTGACAGATGATCCCGTCAAACATTCAAGCACCCTGGTTTCACAATAACTTCAAAATCATACTCGTGGAACAACAACAACCACCTGCATATCTTCCCCCCAACACAGGCTTGTTGACCAGGTATTCTAATGCCGAATGGTCTATATACATCTTAAAATGTTCGCCCAACAAATAATTCTTGAACTTCTGGAGCGCATACACCATAGCTAGTCCTTCGCGCTCTGTCGTAGAATAATTTTTCTCAGCTTTGGACATCTTCCTACTTGCGAACGCTAGAGGGTGATCCAAGTCCCCCTCTTCGGCCTGTGTCAGTACTGCTCCCAACGCAATACATGACACGTCCACATGCACATGAAATTCCTTCTTCCAATCCAGGAAGACTAGGATTGGCGCGGTGACCATTTTCTCCTTTAGCACATCCAAGCTCTTCTGGCATTCTTCATTCCAACAGAATGTAACATCCTTCTTTAACAGTTTTTCCATCGACGCGGTGATCTGGGCATAGCTCTTGATGAATTTCCTATAGTATCCCATATGCCCCAACGTTGCGCACAACTATTTCACACTCCTTGGCACCTCCAAATTGATTATGACCGCGATCTTTGCAGGGTCTACCATCAAGCCTTGTCTGCATACCACATGGCCTAGCAAGATCCCAAAAGGGACACAAAACAAACATTTCTTCAGATTGAGCACGATCTGGTACCTCCAGCATGTATCTAGCATCAAGCGCAAACTTGCCACATGGCGCTTCACCAGTCCGAACACTGTCCAATCATCAAAGTATACTTCCAGAAATTTATGAATGAAATCCTTGAACGTCGCGATGACTATGCACGAAAAGATCGCTGACGCATTCTTCAACCCAAAAGGCATCACCATATACTGGAAGCATCCCCATTTAGTCGCGAAGGTCATCTTACTTCTATCCTCTGGCACGATCTTGATCTAATGGTACCCAGAGAACCCATCAGTGAACGAATATGCTTCCTGGCCGCCAACATTATCTAGGACCTCATCGGTGAATGGAGTTGGGAAGGGATCATGCATGCAAGAATCATTCAACTTCCTAAGATCTACACATATCCTTATTTCTTCCTTCTTCTTCTTTTCCTGAACCACTATTGGGCTTACCCAATTAGATTCTTCCACCAGTTCAATAATACCTGCCGCGAGCATCTTGTCTAACTCTAAGCGGACCCTTTCTTTATACTTCGGATTGAGGTGGTAAGGTCTTTGCTTCACAGGTTTCACGTCTGGTTTTAGGGTGATCTTCATGACACCCAGGTCCCCTATTATCCCTTTCAGATCTGAAAAATTTGTGGGAAACAGATCCTAATATTTGCGGAGTAGTTTGGCGACCTTATCTACTATCGCATTGTCCCAGTAGTCCCCAATCTTTGCAAACTTTGGCTCTGCCTCTGTGCCAATGTTCACTTGCCTGGTTTTGAGTGGCTCAGTTATGTATGGGTTCTCTAGTTGTGGTCCTTCAACTTCGCGGTGTCCTTCAGTCTCTGGAATATTAATCTTCCTCGGGTCTTCCTCTTCTTCCGCTGTGACATTGTAGCACTCCAACGCGTGGCTCAGCTGGGTGGTCCAATAAGTTTGAATCAAATCTAGAGGATCCCGCGATATCCTAAAAATTGCCGTCTTAACCTCCTGCAATGCTTCGTAGATAGATTCAAATCCATCTTTAAAACTAAACATCATAAAAAATCCCTAGTGCAAAATATCCCATTCTTCAGTACCATGGCGGAGTTCCGTCTCCAAGTACCAATTCATTGGTATAATATCTAAGGTATGACAAAACAAATGGACCCATTCTAGTTGAGGTTTCATTCCGTAAACTTCAGTCCATTTGGCCAAATGGTCACGCAGATCATTTCTCCCATCATATTTTTCTGTTAATCGCACCTTCAAATGACCAAAATGTACCCTCATCATCCTCCTATATTCGTGCTAATCATCAAAACTATCTTTGTGCGTACCCCACCATCTTGCGGGCGTAGCACGCAATGCCCAATCTAATGCCTGGAAGCGATGCTTCTCTGGTACTTCCCTTTCAAATGCATCCAAGAAGTGATCAACATTAGTTAACGCATCATAGTAAGGCATATTTCTTACCTCTGATTATACACAATGCAACGACTTGGTCATCATATTACAATGCAATGTAGATACTTCATGCAGTCGATTCTTCTAGTGCTCTAGTTATTCGTCTGAATCTAATGTGCAGGAGCTCTCGCAGTCCCATGCAATACGTCCGTATGCTGTCGGATTCACCCAATCTTGATCTAGCACCATTACCTTGTAAATCTGGTCCAAATCGTCATCATTTTCATAATCACAGACCAGTTCAGTATAGCGTGGTCCTTCTGCAGGGTCAAGTGGCACTACTACACAGAGCGATTTCTTCTCAAATATCATCTTTTGCTTCTTCAGGTTGATTACCCCATTCATGTCAGTGGCCCAATCGATCCCTAGGAGCGCGGGGTAGGGATTACTGTCATCCACAATCTCTATCACCTCAAAATCTGCTAGTGAGCTCGCACCTTTGATATCAATTGTTACCCTCTGAAACCTCCACATTGGGATGATTTTCTGCTGATTTCCATCCTTAACTGAATTGAAGACCACTGTATCGCAGGTCTCCCCATTCTTTCCCATGTATGTTTCGGCAAAACATTTGTGTTGGACCCTAGGTCCAAAATAACTTGGTCCATTTCGTATTCTCCTATCTGCGCAGTGAGTCTCATCTCACGTCCAGTTCGCGCCTTATGCTTACCAAGATTTCTGACTACATGCGGTTTGTCAATAGCGGTTTCCTTGCCAACGCACCTATTGATCAGTTCCTGCAGTCCCTTCACAACCTTACTATCACGGAGCAGTTTCATGCAGGTCTCCAAGAACGTGGTAATCATGGACAGGTCCATTTCTTCAACTGGTTTCTCCTGACTCCTTGAGGTAGAGGCCTTAGCGAAGCTTTTCTTTGCTTCCATAAATGTTTCTTTTGCGTGTTCTAGATCAAACCCGGTCTCCTTTTCTGGTGCTTTGCAGACCCACTCACCTTCTTCGAACTGCTTCCCCTTATCCTCACCAGTCGTCACTCCACTCCACAGCACAATATTTACCTTGGGGTCTTCCTCGCGAGGCTCAGCCCTCATCATCTACAGGTTTTGAGTCTGCTGCGTCCCCTTTTCGCATATCTTGTCCAACAATATAGGGCAATCCTCTATCGCATGGTCAAACTAAGTACAATAGCAGCATGAAAGCCGCGTCAGATTCAGGCAGTCTCGCGCGTAGTGTCCTGGTCCTCCATAATTGTAACAAATAATCTGCCCTTGACCTCTACTAGGTCCTCCTCCACCTCGGCCTTGGCCGTGCCCCTGATACTCGCCTTGCACTCCTCCAATGCCTTGGTCTGGGGGTCGCGTTTTTGCCTGCACCCTATATGCAGGTGTCCTGTCCATCATTAATTCGTAACTTCGGCAATTGCGCTCATCATGACCCACAGATTGACAAAAGTTGCAGAAGAGCTGTTGCGATGTCTGTATGAATTTCTACAGCAAATGGAAATTGTCTGTCGCATGTTTCCCAGCTACCTGACAGATAGCACACCATAGCGCGGGCCCTGTACTTGGCCTTGCTGCAGCTTCTGACCTCATAGGCATTGGTCCCCCTGATGCAACATAATTTGTGAAAATAGGACAATGATCTTTGTCATGCCCTTGGCTTTTTCACTTTAGGAACCACACTTCTTTGCTTGCCTCTAGTCGAGCTATTCTGTCTTTCTTCAGACTTTGCATTTCAAGGCAAAGGTTCTGCAACTACGCGTGAATCTGCTGAACCCCCAGATTATCATCCTGCATTGGTGTCTCATGCAGTCTCATTGCGATTTCTAGAGCTTCCGCCTGGGTCCCGATCTTCTGTTGTGATAGCACAACCCTTAGGTGAGGTAGGAGTGAGGCCACAAACCATTCGCGGTGCTGCCCATTAGTCAGATTCATGTTGGCTTCATGGATCGTACACTTCAATCTTTGATCCAAATCCCAGGGCATCTCTCCAGGCTTCATCATGATCTCCTTGAATCCCACAATTGATTGCGCCTCAAACTTAGGTCTACTAAATTCCTTATTCAGCGCAGTCTGGATGTCGGATTATCAGTGCAGTGCTTAATGCACCAAGTTAGGGCGCCGTCCTGCAAAGCACTAACCAACGTTGCTTTCTTCATTTGATCATCCGTGATACCTTGAGCTTCCCACATAGCCTTTGCGACAAACCAAAACTAGTCCGGGTCTTCATTTCCTACACCCTTGAACACAGGTAGCTTTACAGAGTTCGTCATGTTGAACGATGGTGGAGGTGGCGACGGTGTGGGTGAGGGGGTAAGCGGTGGAGGTGAGGATGGAGGCGGTGTAGGTATTCGTGGGAACCCCTTGTCTTATCAACTGAATAACACTCAACAGAGAAGCCTATGCTGCTCCTTCGTCGTCACTCAAAGGAGGCTCAATCAACGGGCTATATTCAGGGCCTTTTCTTCCTCTGTCCCTGGAAGTACTTCCACTTCACGTAGCCCCAAAAATCGGGGTAACCGCATAACCTGCTTTTCACACAAGAGCATCTTAATCTAAGTATTTAATGATTTCAAATACTTACCTCATGGCCCCTTGAAGAAGCGGCGCTCTGCTTCGCTGTAACTGACCGAAGTATCGACCACAAACTCTGTCACAAACCCTCCTATGATACGGTCGATCCAATGATCGACAACGCGCATGATCTTACCTTCAAAGGCTTCCAATTTATTCACTAACTCCGGGGTCTAGAAAATCGGACCGTCAAGCCTCCACCTCCCTTGGCCGTCTGCCAACTTTGCGATCCACTCGTATAATTCAACCGGGAAGGAACAAAAGAAATTTTCATGTAACTCTGTGTACAGATATCTGTCCAACCACTGTTCTTTCGTTAATTGCGAATTCCTGTTTTCTTGCGCCGCGAATTCGTGGATCTTTCTATCCAACCAGTCTTTAATCTCCTTCTTAGTTGGATTCCAATGATGCGACATCACACATCTCGTTATGCAGATTTCGATCTTGACAACATAACCATTTGTTGGCTTGATGGGCCCTAACCTAGGTTCAGCGTTAAGCAGCCAAGCAAATCCCTACACTACTAGCCCTTTCGGCATCAATCTGTGGAGCGCGGACTGAAGTCTCATTCGAAGCAGTGTGGGGGGATGCAGGAACCACGTTTCTGCACCCTGAGATGGTTGTGATGTCGGTTATTTGCCCTAACCTTCCTTCGTGCAGATCGATAAGCCCTTTAGGGCTTATCAAATTACTTTTCTTATTCTTCCTCGAAGCCTTCGCGAAAGTCTCCGGTCGTCCCTCGTGAGCCCTAAATATATAGATCAGGCATATATGTGCCCCTATTATTACTCTTACTTCTATATCTCCCCAGATTCGCTTAAGTATTGGTTACTTTAACATGCACTTATGGTTATCTTTGCGTAAGCATATATCTCTACTTGCGGTCATATAAAACAGAGAAACATATAGATTCCCGCATCAGAGTAGCATTAAAACATAAACCTAGTAATCAACCTAACATAATTGCATGCAATGAACATAAGTAAAATACACATGTAATTTCAGAATACTCCTCTTTATTATTGATTCAAATATCTAGTACAGACTCTGACTATCCTGTGCACACAGATACAGGGGTCCGCACACTCAACTGCGGACTTCTACCCTAGGCCTCTACGCACTCAGCTACAGAGCGTCTTCCTATGCTAAGACTCTTTTCTCTTAGCTCTCACACACTCATGCATAAAACATCAAGTATCAACTATGAACTGAACTATCTTAGACTCCTCTAAGACCTCCTTTTTATACAATCCTATGGTTCGCGGACAATGGGTAGATCTCTAAAGCCGACGTGATTTTACACAAAAGAAGTGTGGAAACCCTTTATTGACTCTTGACATCTTCACACTCCGCGACCACAAAATGCAGAGACTTTACACTCCTTTACACAAAACTTGGGCCTTTAGCCCCAAAACTTGGGCTTTTAACCCCAAAATTGACCCCAGGGGACTAGTTCCCAATAGGAAGCGACTGTTACTATTTCCAAGTGATTGCCTTCTACCTTCAGAGGGGCTTTTTTATCTCAGTCCGAGCTCTCAGATACATGGGATCTCTTTATGCACCTCAATTCTTTTTCAATGGGTGTTTCTGCTTTCTGCCTGTGTTGCTTTGATCGCTATTGATTCAACACCCTTCTGGCTATGATCCCTTATTCCCGTCCGATCACCAACTCCTCCATTTGCTTGGCTACTAGGTTGTGTCTGTGCATTTGTATTTGGAGTAATTTGCATGACATCTTCTTTTTCATCTTCAGAAATGTCAGGAAACTGCCAACCCCTTGGATTCGGGCCTGTTTCTTTTTATTTTCTAGTGTCCTTTTTGCTTATGGGCAGGTGTTATGCAGATGTCCTATTTGGAAACAGGTTTGGCATCAGAGTGCCCTATTCTCATAATCTAAAACCCATGTCCACTAAAAGTTTTCATGTTTTAAAAGAATACGATCACAGATACCTTTGCTAAGGTCTATCTCTACACATATTCTTGCAAATGTAAAGATACCTTTTACTGTTTTGTCCATGTCCATTTTTTTGAATTTACCCAAGATATTTATGATATCCTCCATGACCTGATGGTGCAAGAAGGGAAGATGGAGGTTTGGTAACCTCATCCATACTAACATTGTCGTTACACCATGCTTGTAACATAAAATTCTGAAAACCATGGGGTAATGAAAAGCCCTACTCTACCCAAAACCATGACCCTTCATTTAGAAATTTTTCCATATCTTGTTGTGTGTCAAATTGTACTATGAGAAAGCCTTTGGAGCATAAGTAGAGATCACAATTTATTGTCCAAGAAGAAAACACCCACTAATATAAGTCTTCAGGTCTTTGCGAAAAACCATTAAACTGCCATATTAATGCATTTGATTGTAAATCAACAAAATACGATTTTACCTTTGGGGTTTTTACATCCATAGTGGGTACCTTGTCCATTTACTCAACAATATAAGGTTATGGCAGATTTTATATCAGATTAGCTGGAACGATAGTCTTCATTTTCATTGCATCCTTGAACGAGATGGATCCACTAGGGTTTTTAGAATTTGTATTGGGGTTTCTGAAGGTTGTAGCTCCACCTCACAGTGTCAAATTTAATATTATGGTGAAATCACTTGCCATGTGATAATATTTTAATTCAAGAACATCTTGGATTACATTTCCTTCATATAACAAAAATTGGATTATTTCCAGTATTCCCATGTCACTTTGAATCTTTGCTTCAAGTGTTTGACTAGTTTTGAGCCCCCAATCCATCTAGTCAAAGATTTCTCTTTTAAATTTTTGATAAAAATATGATATTTTTCTTTTTCTCTCTTTTTTTTTTTTTAGGGATGAAAAACAGAGAGAAGACCTCTAACCTAGCATATTTGGAAGGAAAATATGAGATATCAGTATCGAAGGCCGAATCTACAATATGTTTCAGATCTTCTGTAAACTAGTCCTTTGTCAAACCTAAACTCTGAGAAAAGAGCCTCTGCACATAAGTGAGGGCTAGATCTAAGACAAGATCTAACTCTTAGCCTCATAATACTTTTGTAGACTGTAGCGATATCTTAAATACCATCGTTCTAGCCTCAACCCAAGTGTGATCGAAACATACCAACATGCATTGGGATTTTTAATAAAAAAACAGATCTTTACCTCATATGCCGAAACGAAATAGTCAAAAAGTTGACTCACAAAAACCTGTTGTCTTGCTCCCTCGATAGTCAAGATGGAATCACGACAAAAGAAGGATCGATCTGTCGAAGGCAGCAACAATGGAAAAACTCTATCCGCGCATTGGAAAAAACTTGGATGTTCATCACCGCTCCATGGCGTATCCACAGAGTGGGATTCAATGCTTTGGTTTGCAGCGATGGAATGAGAGGATCCATAATGCAGAAAAACACTCACTTCATTATGTCCTCTTGCAAAACCAACCCCCTCAATTAGTACATGATAATTCAAAATATGAGATATTGTTGTTATTATTATTAGAAATATAGATGTTAATAAAAATATATATTTTATTTTAGCTCATTTGGCATAGCCTAGATGATGATTGGGTATTCTATTCATGTACTGTATGGTATAATGGTCATTGGTTCGAAATTTCATCTAACCATGTTGAGGGCTGGTGTGGCCCAGGCCAAGAGTGATGCCCTGGTGAATTTGACACACCAGGCCAAGAGTGATGCCCTGGTTAATTTGACAATTTAGATGCACGACTACTCAAGCCCTAAGTTAGGTGTACCAATGATCTTAGGACTCACACAACCTAGCAATCAAATATATATATATATATATATATATATATATAATGTATTTATTTATAAAATTCAATTTTAAGTAAAAATGTAAACTAAAATTTCCAACCATTCAAGTTAGAATTAATTTACAATTTTAGCATGGAAAATATTTAAGAAAAATATAATACAATTTGATGGTTTATATATTAAAAAAATATAATACAATTTGATGGTTTATATATTAAAACATTTTTATGGAGCGTTGTATAGATCCATCGCCATTGAAAATGAGGTGCTTTTATTTTTATTTTTTTTAAAAGGAATAGGTACCAGTTTAAAAAATTGATTTCTGGGCTAATAAAAATAAAACAAAAACATAGAATTTTTATTTTTATTTTTGTTACTTTATTTTGAAGTAATTTTTATTTTAAAATAGGGTTTTTTTTGACCAAGTCAAAATGTTTACATGACATCACATTACAACATCTCTATCATATTGGG
Organism: Pinus tabuliformis; assembly: GCA_031772625.1. Taxonomy (NCBI): domain Eukaryota; kingdom Viridiplantae; phylum Streptophyta; class Pinopsida; order Pinales; family Pinaceae; genus Pinus; species Pinus tabuliformis. The sequence continues at coordinate 142,686,567 of CM062811.1, read as the reverse complement.
TTGAGAGCATCTCTTGGGACAATTAAAAAAAATCATAAAAAGTAATTAAATTATAAAATTGTTAAAATGATTTTTATTATTAATTATAAAAAGAAATAATATATGAGTTAAACATATATACATTTAAAAAAATATGTAACAAGATTCTTAACCATGGAGATTCACTTCATTTGTAAATAGTTTTTTTTACAATACCATGGGCCAATACCATGGTTTACTAATACCACATGCCCAAAAAACCATGAGTCATGTTTATAGGACATTTTTTAATTAATCAATTTAATTAAAAGTGCATAAAAAACATAATTGATTTTGATATAAATCTCAACCTTTGATTTGTGACTACTTCTAAGAATATTGTAGAATATTATGTAGAAGTTAAATCTCTACAATTCACCTAATAGTTATTAATAATTAAATTAAAATCCTATTCCAAAATAAATACACCTATTAACAAGTGTTGATGGATGCAGGACAATCCCTTCCCTATATATATATATAAATAAAACTAAAATGATTAAATCTGATATCTTAAATATTAGAATACATTCAAAAACTTAGATTAATACAATCGAATGAAATAATAAAATATGATACACCATAATTGCTACATGACTATAAAAAAACACTTTACAATTTTAGATAATTACACAAATGTTAACTATTTTGATGAACTTCATATATATATATATATGTGAATATCAATATATATATATATGAAATTATCATATAATAAAATATAAAATGAAAGATTTGAAATTAATATAAAATATAGATATAAATATTTTATATACTAAATTGAAAAACAAAAATTAAAATTAAAATCATACTTTCTATTTTAATAAAATATTTAAAATAATATTCAATTATTATTATTATAAAATTTTTTTAATTTTTTTTTTTAATTTGTTTAAGATGAAGCTACTGTAGTATGTAGATACCTTACCTTTTTTGGTTACGATTAACAAAAATGTCTTTAGTTTACACCAACGAATTTTAAGTTTAATTAAGAAAAAAACTTATTTAATTACTTAATAGTTATTTAGATGCTTGTGTCTTGAATCTCACATTACCTAAACTTCCCACCAACAAAATTTTAATTTAATAAAAAAAGAAAGACTTAATTACTTGCTTAATAACTATTTAGATGCTACTATCTTGAATATCACATTACACAAACAAAGTGCACACGTTGCAATGTAGATATTTCAGATTTTTCTCAATAATGCAGAATAGTGCATGGTGAAAGAATCATAGTCAAACATGAGTGATGTTTTAAAAATACAAGAAAGGGGGAAAACTGAGAACAAATAGAGTATTGAATCGATAACACTTGCTGACTGACTGAGAGTCAAATATAATTGATGTTTTGTCAATACATATGAGTATTGCAGAATACCTTACGTATGGATATGATTTTTAATAGAAAATGGTTGGATGCTATTAAAAACCATTGCAATCAAACATAACATATGGTGAAAGCTGGAAATCACAAAGACTCACATAACACAAAATATTTTATTAAGAAAAACATAACCTTGCCATAGCAGGAGAAACACATGTTGAGTGGCTCAGAGTCAAATGATACATAGTTGTATTGTAGAGTACCTTACCTTGTCATCTAATTTTTAATTGAAGAAACATTTCTTACGGTGAAAGTTGGAAATCACAAATATTCATATACGACATTCCAAAAGGATGTTGAGCATCCAAGAGTTAGGTCACTGCAAAACTTAGATCTGTGCTTCAACTTCTCAGGTATTGTAGACATACAAATTACTTTGTAATTTACGAGTGAATGAATTTGCAGTGACAACAAAGGACAACGAGAGTACAAAAGATCCCATAAGAACGACCTCATGATAAAAGGACTTGGCATCATGATTGACATGAAAGAAATAGGTTTTTAGTTACATTAAGGAAATAACAATCTCTTGTACGATTGAGTTCTTCGAGAAGACTATCACTGTTAACTTAATAATATGAGCTTAAGCTCATATATGTATAAATTTTTATCAAAATTTTAATTAGATTATAAGTTCCTATGAAAATGTGGTTTAGTTATTACTTTAGTTTGTTTTAATCACTTTTAATTTTTAGTTAGTTTTGTTATTTCAATTTTTATCATAATTTAGTTTAGTTTAACTTCATAACTTTATTTTGATTTTTAGTTAATATACTTTTATATTGTTGGACACCTAATATTCTAAAGGTTTGTGTGGACGCTGAACAATCAAATGGAGACCAAGAGACCACTGAATATGAAACCAAGGGTAACTAGACTTGTATAAATATGTATCATTGTGAATAATAATGCATTCAAGGCTGAACCTTCATATCTTCTCTTTGCCATGGTTGTGTTTAACATGGTATTAGAGTGCAGGCCAGACCTGGGCACTTTCAGATCCTGTCAGATCTGCCATTATGGCCAGACTCTGCTTGTCTAATTGATTACTTTAAGATGGATTGTTTATATTCTCCACTCGCTATAACAATAACTATTTATGCTCAACGCTCCCTCTGACCAACTACAAGTTGTTGCATCAATTGGAGGTGTTGTGGTCCATTGAAGTCTTGGCATCGCTCTAACTGTGATTGGCGCCTTGCTGTGGCTCGAGCATTGAAGTGCGTCAAATTGTGTGTGCTAGAGGTGCTGTGCATTGAAATTGGAGGTATTGTGCATGTCATTTGGTATGTTATGTTATCCCTGCATACTGCACCGCACATAGTTATGCTGTCCATAATACATTGAATAGTATCTCTTACTGTGTCACAGTTGGTATGCCTTGTAACACTATTCACTCATCGAGATATTTCGTTGAATCCCCCGCATTGAATGATACCCCCATTACATTAACTTCCGACCCAGTGCATTGCGTTGAACGCCATACTGTTGGTTAATACCACAATGAACACATTTTCTCATACCACTGGTTTATAACATATTCTCATACCACTACTCTGTCAAGATATTATGTTACCATTGGTGCCATCCGGTTATATATCTTCGCCATACAGGCTCGTTCTCCGGTCCATACATACGTTGAATGTTGTCCCCTCGGTATAAACTCCTCCTCCCTTCATATACCATCCTTTGTTTCTCACGATTATACCACTCTCCATGGCATCAAACCACACTCCCATAACACTAGTATACCGCCACACTCATGCTGCCATACCGTAATGTATATACATTTAACAATTGAATTGGGTTATTCTATGCACTGCGTTAAGTTCTGTCTTGTCTCTCTGCACATAAGTTGGTCAAGGAATTGATGCACGAGCATTCAACTCAATAATATCATTGTATCTTAGTAGACATAGGGGGTCTTGTGTTTTCAAGGAAGTTGGTTTCCTATGTTTTGAATTAATGTAATTATTAATGTTTTGAGTGATTTTAATGAGAAAAGCTAGAATAGGGATTTAATTGAGTATAGTGAGGCATATTGGTAAATATTCTCGAATGTAGCAGAACATCAGAGAATCAATATAGTTGAGAGATTTGACAATTGATTATAAATCTTAGATTAGGAGCTAATTCATGATTTTGTGGATTAGAGAGAATACTTAGAGATAAGGAAGAGATTTTAGGGTTTTGTTGAGAAGATTATGAATCTAAACCAGGAATTGGTTGTAAAATCCATTTTGTATAAATGTAAGCCTAAAAGGCATAGTCAGGGGTTGGTTAGCTAATTAGGCAAGTCAAGTTAGTAGTTAGAGGTTTGAATTGTAAGCCTACAGGTAGATTGTGAAACAGAGGTCACTGATATTGGAAATCAGGTCTGAGAGAAGAAACTGTGTAAATATATGGTTATTAATACAAACAACTCAATTCTAATTTTGCGTGTGTATGGGGTAATTTAATTATAATCTATGTGTGAACTAGAGTAGCTATGTGTAACAGAGGTTGCAGGCGGAGTTTGGTAAAACATAGAGAAGAAGAATGATACAGAGAATCGTATGGACCGTTGAATCCGATTGAATGATCAAAGTAAATCTCTAGAGGGATAGTGATTAAAGAAACACGCGAAGTTAAGCTCAGGAGAGAGTTGCGTAGTAGAACAGCGGAAGGACCAGAACTCTGAAGAAACTCAAAACCACAGAAGAACATTGAAGAACTGGTGTAAAAACCCAAGTGAAGAGAAGAGCGAAGAAGTGAAGTGTTGACGCACAGGAGTCGTTGGATCTATATGATCAACAGATGAGATTTGTTCGTGATAAGCAACCAGGATTAAGTCGCACAGAATGGAACCAAGAAATGAACGACGAAGATTCAATCTAAGTATTTGCGGAAGGAGAAAGGCGGGAATTGATCTAGACCATCAGATCGATAGATTTGGTAGATCGACGGTGATTAACAACTGAGTGGGGGTAGAGAGTACGAGATGCCTTGATCGTGGTTGAATGCCCACAATTGTCCTTAGTCGTTGATTGCAAAAGTTAATGCTTACGTCACAGTCCACTACAACATTAAACCTGTAATTAACCTACGTGCTAGTTGGAGGGCTGTAGACTGTAGGATTTGTTGGCTTCTGTCATCCAATGAATATCGGCCATAAAGATGATCGGACGATAATCTCTGAACAGACCCGAAGTTTTATAGACCGAGGACTTATAATTCGTATTGGCTCCGTGAGGCAGTTAAACGTCGTGCAAGTTTCCGATGCGATATCATTATAGACCATCAGATCAAATGGGTTTTGATCTATGGTGCAGAATCACCGAGCAACTCTGTTGATCAGAAAGGACATCAACCATCAGATTAAAGGTAAGATTGATGGTGGAGATTGAGCGATAAGACTTGTGGAGAGCGGACCCGAGAAGGTTATAGGTGTGGTTTTATTCCATTTGAAGTCTGGTTGTGTTATCACATATCGCATGCGAGAGGCAATGAAGTCACAAGTTGGTACAATGCGAGATTGCGACAACCGTTGATCTGGTGGATGAAATCAACGGTGGAAAGCGTGATCGCATCCCGCAGATCGGAAGTTCTGAATGCAGATTCTTAAGAGTCTTTGAATCCTGCGATTGCGATAAAGGAAAGCATTGGTAAATGTGCAAAGGCTGAGGAAATGCGAAAAGGTATGGTTCATGTATGCTTTGTGGAGTATTTCTATTATATAAGGATTATAATAGAAATAAAGCGATAAAAGGTTTATGGGGTTAAGTCCAAATATAATCAAAGTGAAAGAGTGGGGTTTGGTTATATGTGCGGGCATAAGGATTAACGAAGGTTTAATGAAGAGGGTGTATAAGTCCCGATGAAAAAGGATTGAAATTCTGGGACAGACGAGATTATGCATTTTATATGCATACTGTGGGTATTGCAGGAAAGTCCTGCATCATTTGGTATCAGAGCAGAATTGTGATTGAAACATTTGATATTAAAGCAACACAAAGAAATTCTGTGTGAAAATTTCTTTGAAAAGAATTTAGAACAGAGTTATGTTTTGGAGGTGTGTATATAGGTGAATGGTGATGAAAGTAGGCAAGAGGAGATCAGATTCTAATCTGACAAACAGTAAGCACATAGAGATAAAGTACAACATAATATTGGGAGAATTGTAGATGCAAGGAAACAGAGGACAATCCATTCAAAGTATAGGTGAATGGTAGAACAAGATCGTGCAAAAGTCTTGAAGGTGAGATGGTATGTTTTTATTTTGATTTGATTTGAAGATTGGAGAGTGTGTGGTATTTATATTGATACACAGGTAACAAAAAAAGAAGGTGAGAAGATTGCAACAACCTAGAGCAAGGAGTGCTCAATTGGTTCCAGAGGAAAGAACCAGAGAGATGCTAGAAGACTGAGCTCAGAGGAGAGAAGCTTAGCGAGGCATATGTAGCAAGAAGGAGACTTGTTATTGCAGAGGTATTGTTGCAACTCACAAGAATATCATAAGGGAAATTCCACAGAGGATGTGGGTAGAATTTCTAAGTAATGAAGGAAGCTGATAAGACTTTCTAAGTGAAAGAAGAAGTGGTCAGAACCAAGTATTTCATTGTGATTGAAATACGAGAGGACAATTGTGTTCTTAGAATATGTAGATGAGTTGAAGCCTAAAGGAGCATAGAGAAGTGCTTAGAAAATGTTCCAAAGATAGAGAACCAAGGGCTTGCCAAAAGACCAAGTACCGAGGAAAGCTTGGTGAGGTAAGTGGCAGCAGGGAGGACTTGCTATTGCAGAGGCTTTAATGCAACTCATAGTGAGTGAGTGAGGAACTCATAGAGATGGAGGAGAAAATGACTACTGATAGTCATAATAGAGGTTCTGAGGAAGACCACAACAGAAGAAAAGTGAAGAAGGAGGATGCCAAGGCAAATGGCAAGAGAATGAGTCAAGAGGAATTTGACAAGGAAATTGCAGAGATGAAAGAACAACTCGATGCATTAATGATGATACTTGAGGAAAACCAGAGATTAGGTTGGGTATTAAAGAAGAAGCCAGTAAGGTGGCATAAACTACAGAGAAGGCTACAACGGAGGCAAGTAAAGTGGCTGATGGGAAAACTCAGAGAAGCAGAGTCAGAAATGGAAGTTTCCATTTGTAAACTAGAACAGGGTGAAATTCTGGGTGAAGATGAAAAATGGAGATCAGTGAGTTATTGGGATAGTTTAGAGCAACATACTGAAGTGTTTCCAAAGGAAGAAGAGACACTAAGGTCTTATGTTTTTAATTATAATGATTGTTTTGTGAGTGCAGGTTTTGCAGATGATTGACAACCTTATGAAGCCGTCACAAAACTTGATAAAAATTACCAGACTCCAGAGGAGAATTTGGATCAACGTACTGATGTACTGACAAAGGATGAAGAGTACCTTTCAGAGGATAAGTATTCTGGAGCAGAGTATGATGAAGAATGCCTCTTGAATGAGGAAAATATTGAATTGTTGTAGCAAAAAGAAATTATTGATGAATTAATATTTGGAATTGTTACAAAACAAGGACAATTCCTTGTGGAAGAAGGAGATGAAGATCAGTCTGAAAAGCTGATATGTGAAACATTAGTTGAGGTTGTTGAGTCGTACATTTTTCAAACTGACAATTGTTGTGTGAATAGAAGGATTATAAGTGTTGAACATGAACTTATTTCTATGGAGATGAATGAGACAGAATTGTCTATGGAAGGCAGTCTGATTGAATTGTTGGGCGATAGTGACTGTGTAAAGGATAAAGCTAGAAATGAAGAGCATTATGATAAGACAATTGCTAAATGTAAGGAGGAAATTGAATTGCTAGAGAAGTTGCTAGGAGGAAATGGCAATAGAAAAGAAGTGGTTACAACAGTACTTAACAGTAGCAGAGGGTCTTTAAAAGACATGGAGACAAAAGAGTGTTTTAATTTACAAACCAGTAGTTTGTTTGCAGGAATAGTGAATAGAATGAATGAATGTGATGCTGTGATCGAAGAAATTGAATAGAAGTTATTTGTAAATGAAATGGAAGTTCAGAAGCAACAAGAGGGTAAGGATGTAAGGGTGGCAGTAAGGAACCAACAACTACAAAGTGAAGGTAACCAACAAAAGATTAAAGGCAAATTTAAAGAAGAGACTATATTAGGTGAAAACATAGTAAAGGATCATCATTCCATCACGATGATAGGCACAGTGGAGATAACCAGAGACGCTATTGAGGCATCCAATAAAGAAGAAGGACTAAAATCTCATCAAAGGATTAGTGAATGGGAGACATAATTGGAGTTATTGGAGAAATGGCTGAAAGCACCAGTAGGAAAGAAAGAACCTGATGAAGATTGCAAAGGATATGCAAGAGAGGAAGAGGAAAGAGTCCAGTAAAGAAGTGAGTTGGACATAGAAATTGAACTGATGATAGATTTGATGAGAAAAGAGTCTCAAAGAAAGGAGACAACAAAAAGAAAGAAAAGCAGCAATAAGAAAAAGATAGCAGCAGAATGTGAAAGCATAGCCAGGGGGGCAATGTAGCATAAACTGTGGAGACCTGGAGAACAACAACAAACAACAACAGAAACCAAGGATAGACTATAGAACGAAGTATGGGATCCAGGAGGACATAGATCAGAAGCACATGATCAAGAGATCATGATTATTTTCAACCTTGAGAGTCTGATGCAGGAGCATTCAATTCAATAATATCATTGTATCTTAGTAGATATAGGGGGTCTTGTGTTTTCAAGGAAGTTGGTTTCCTATGTTTTGAATTAATGTAATTATTAATGCTTTGAGTGATTTTAATGAGAAAATCTAGAATAAGGATTTAATTGAGCATAGTGAGGCATATTAGTAAATACTCTCGAATGTCGCAAAACATGAGAGAATCAGGATAGTTGAGAGATTTGAAAATTAATTGTAAATCTTAGATTAGGAGCTAATTCATGATTTTGTGGATTAGAGAGAATCCTTAGAGATAAGGAAGAGATTTTAGGGTTTTGTTGAGAAGATTATGGATCTAAACCAGGAATTGGTTGTAGAATCCCTTTTGTATAAATGTAAGCCTAAAAGGCATAGTCAGGGGTTGGTTAGATAGTTAGGTAAGTCAAGTTAGTAGTTAGAGGTTTGAATTGTAAGCCTACGAGAAGATTGTGAAACAGAGGCCACTGATATTGTAAATCAGGCCTGCTAGAAGAAACTATGTAAATATCTGGTTATTAATACAAACAACTCAATTATGAGTTTGCGTGTGTGTGTGGAGTAATTTAATTATAATCTGTGTGTGAACTAGAGTAGTTCTGTGTAACAGAGGTTGCAGGCGGAGTTTGGCAGAACACAGAGAAGAAGAATTATACGGAGGATCGTATGGATCGTTGAATCCGATTGAATGATCAAAGTAAAGCTATGGAGGGACAATGATTAAAGAAACATGCGAAGTTAAGCTCAGGAGAGAGTTGCGTAGCAGAACAACGAAAGGACCAGAACTCTGAAGAAACCCAAAACCACGGAAGAACATTGAAGAATTGGCGTAAAAACCCAAATGAAGAGAAGAGCGAAGAAGTGAAGTGTCGACGCATAGGAGTTGTTTGATCTACATGATCAATGTACGAGATTTGTTCATGATAAGCGGCCATGATTAAGTCGCACAGAATGGAACCAAGAAATGAATGGCGGAGATTCAATCTAAGTATTTGCGGAAGGAGAAAGGTGGGAATTGATCTAGACCGTTAGATTGACAGATCTGGTAGATCGATGGTGATTAACAACTGAGCGGGGGTAGAGAGTACAGGATGCCTTGATCGTGGTTGAATGCCCACAATTGTTCTTAGCTGTCGATTGCAAAAGTTAATGCTTATGTCACAGTCCACTACGACATTAAACCTGTAATTAACCTGCGTGCTAGTTGGAGGGCTGCAGACCGTAGGATTTGTTGGCTTCTGTCATCCAACGATATCGGTCATAAAGATGATCGGACGATAATATTTGAACGAATCCAGAGTTTTATAAACCGAAGACTTATAATTCGTATCGGCTCTGTGAGGCGGTTAAATGTCGTGCAAGTTTCTAATGCGATATCATTATAGACAGTTGGATCAAATGGGTTTTGATCTACGATGCAAAATCACCGAGCAACTCTGTTGATCGGAAAGGACATCAACCATTGAATTAAAGGTAAGATTGACGGTGGAGATTGAGCGATAAGACTTGTGGAGAGCGGACCTGAGAAGGTTATAGGTGTGGTTTTATTCCATTTGAAGTCCGGTTGTGTTATTGCATATCGCATGCGAGAGGCGACGAAGTCACAAGTTGGTACGATGCAAGATTGCGACAACCGTTGATCTGGTGGACGAAATCAACGGTGGAAAGCGTGATTGCATCCTGCAGATCAGAATTTCTGAATGCAGATTCTTAAGAGTCTTTGAATCCTGCGATTGCGATAAAGGAAAGCATTGGTAAATGTGCAAAGGCTGAGGAAATGTGAAAAGGTATGGTTCATGTACACTTTGTGGAGTATTTATATTATATAAGGATTATAATAGAAATAAAGCGATAAAAGGTTTATGGGGTTAAGTCCAAATATAATCAAAGTGAAAGAGTGGGGTTTGGTTATATATGCGGGTATAAGGATTAACAAAGGTTTAATGAAGAGGGTGTATAAGTCCAAATGAAAAAAGATTGAAATTCTGGGACAGACGAGATTATGCATTTATATGCATACTGTGGGTATTGCAGGAAAGTACTGCATCAGGAATACACCATGTTGAAGAATTGGCTCATATACAGAACGTTGAATAGAGCCAATCATTAGACGTTGATGCATGTGTTATTTGGTATGCTCTTTGTTGCTCTATGCAGAGTCCCCTGATTATAAATTCCTATCTTAAGCCTCAATTACCATGTGTGGACTGTGGTGAAAGTCATGGAATTTTGTTGAGTAGTTTAAACCTATGTTGAATAGTGCGTTGAAGTCCGTAGGGAGCAATTCAGTTGAGCTCTTATTTTAAAAAGGAAAAAAGAGGGGTTGTATGGTATATATAATGGTGGATTCATATATATTGGGAGCTTTGTTAATATATATTCATACGTATTAAATTGGAACTTTGGCTCATATACATATAATTAGGTTCATATGTTAAGTGATATGTTTTGAAGACCATAAACCATGAGTACATTGACCCTTTTATAAGGCATATAATGTGAAGACCGTATGTTATATGTGATGAACATGCCATAGGTATGTATGGTATGGCATGAAAGTGGTATGTAATATGGTAGTTGAGATTCACACCTTTGTTGATGGCCATATGTCATATGGTGTATGAAAGTCTATTATTTTTGGTAGTGACATTATTATGAAATGGATTGAATTGGTGATGTATTAGAATTACTAAATGCTCTAATGCATTCTATTGTGGACAATACAATTATGATTGACAAAGCCATTGTTACAAACATTCAAACTTGTTTAAAAAATGTACAAGAAAACATTGAATTTTTGCAGTTGGAGTCTCAACTTCAGTAAGATGGGTTATAATAGAAAATGCATCCTTATGAACTTGTTTTTGTTTAGAACAATCCTCTGTTTGACTTTGAAACATGATCCTTTCGGCAACCAACAAGTCATCAAGTCAGTAAAGTTGAGGTTGATTAATATCAAGTGCCCCTTTTAGAAGCAGATTTGAATACAAGTGTGGAAATTCAACCTGCACTTCCCAAGCCAATCATCATACCTTGGGAAGAGCTTGTCCATAACAAGCACATAAATAGTCTTGGATATGACAAGGATGTGTCATTTCATATTCCAGATTACTCAAAGCCCATCCAGTTTCAGAGTGTTTTATTTCTTTATGACAGTGCACCTTCATCTGTTTGATATTCTGCTCCTCTTCCACAACAACAATAAAAGAATGTTAAATTCCAACATTGTGACCGAGTTAGCCATATGAAAGATCATTGTTTTGATCTTCATCCATGTGAGCACTGTCGTAAAACCACTCATTTTTCAAATAGATGCTTCAAAAACAAGCCTCTTGCAAGAACAAAGATTCATCTTGGATGGATCGTGTTAGGCCCCTATACTACTAGTGTAACCCCTTATTGTTATTAGTATAACCCACTTATTATATTGATGTACCCATGTAGTGCCCATATTGTTACTATTGTGCCCCATAGAAGCCCACTATTGTTATTATTGTGCCCTTACATTATTATTGTTATGTCAGCTCTGATTATGTTATGACCCCTTAGACTCCTATATATAGAAAGGAGGTCTTTTCATTTGTATGATCGAAGAATTGTTCATTTATGTAATATAAAGGAGGCTGCCCCCTCGAAGAGGCTGAATTCTAAGGTGTTTATCTATCTTTTCTATCCTTTCTTGAGCTGGTTTCATAACATTTGGTATCGGAGCTTTGGATTCTAAGGTTTCGCTGCTCCAAACAGGTCATAGTGGCATTTTCGCTATAACTCTTTTTTTTCTGTGATGTTTCAGAAGTCGCAAAAAAAACCCATTTGAGAAGAAATCGCGTTGAACCTTGGGTCCAAATTTCAGATATTTTCGCGCGATATTTGCTGAGATATGATCTAAGGAAGTTGGTCTTTTTGCAGACTCCTGAATTACATTCAAAACAGGTGACCTGGGGAAAATCGTCATAACTTTCTCTCTAGGAATCAGATTGAAATTTCGTAAGAAGGTACAGAAAGAGGACGGATTGTAGTTTCTTGCATATCTTTTTCAGAACTAAAGATCGAAAATTGTACACGTGGCACTTCATACAAGTTTGCTCTTCTCGAAAAGTCTATAATCAAGTCATCTTGGGGATTGTGCATAACTCTTTCTTGGAGAATCCAATTTGGATCAGACTGGTGGCATTGGAAAGAGGACACAGAGGGCTACTACAGGTCACAATTTCAAAACTTAAAGATCCGAAAGTACAGAGTTACAGTCGTTTCAAGGTAGAGCTCCTAAAATCAAGAAAAAGAAAGATGAGAAAGTTTGATGGCAAGGATCCAGTAAATTGGATACTTTAGATGGAGCAATATTTTGATATACATGGTGTACAACTGTTACAAAAGGTATGTATTGCATCTTCATATTTAGAACCAGACCAATTTTTATGGTACAAAGGGCTTTGTTCTCGTAAACAACTTGTTACGTGGTCAATTTTCACGGAGGAAATGATAACACATTATGAGGATACAAAGAGCAACACCTTTTTTAGAGCAACGCCACAACAATTGGAAAGAGTAAAAGGGCTTTGTGACATAGTGGAAAGAAAAATTATGGAAACCAGGAAGTGTACCCCTCACAACTATAAAGATGGAAGTGTTGTTTCTCCTAGCCTTCCACAACCTACAAGGGTTACACCACAACAATTGGAAGAAAAAAGAGAAAAAGGGCTTTGTTACAATTGTGATAGAAAATGCACTAAAGGTCATAAGTGTGCTGAGAAGAAATTATTTTACATAGAATATGAAGAGGAGGAAGAAAAGGATCAAGAAACAACAAAAGAAGAAGATATACGCCAGGACCCCACCCCAGAGAAAGAAGAAATGAATCAGACCATATCTTGTAATTCATTGTTTGAAATTACCACTCCTCAAACTATCAAGATAGAAGGAAATATAAAGAAGAAAAATGTTCAAGAAGTGAAAGATCACATCGAGCATCAAGAAATAAATCCAACCATATCTTGTAAAGGATTGGAAGAAATTACCACTCCTCAAACTCTAGAGATAGAAGGACATATCAAGAAGAAAAAGGTTCAAGCAGTGAAAGATCACGTCGAGCATCAACAACAAGTTCTCCAAATTTTAAAGGATAACGCCACTTTGGTGCAAAATCAAACGAAACAACAGGCACTTAAAAAATGGCGACCTTACCGAATGGGAAGACTCTTCAAGGATGAGGATGTGGAAGCATTATTTTGTGCTATTTATATTATCCAACCAGATTGGATAAACGAAGCAAGGGATGAATGGAAGAAGGACTAAGAAGTATGGCCACTTATTCAAAAGTTGCAAAAGATCCCAATTCAAACAATATTGCCAGAAATTAAAGAGGAAGGAAAAATCATATTGGAACCTGGAGCAGTCACAGAAACAACCCGACAGCTACGAAATCGATCAATTTCAGAGTATCTCATCAAGTGGAAGAACTTACCCGCTGAATATTCCACATGGGAGGACAAGACTTTTATACAGAAGCATCAAGAACTACTCAAGCGTTAAGGACAACACTTTTTGAAGGAGAGGGGCATGTTAGGCCCCTATACTACTAGTGTAACCCCTTATTGTTATTAGTATAACGCACTTATTATATTGATGTACCCATGTAGTGCCCATATTGTTACTATTGTGCCCTATAGAAGCCCACTATTGTTATTATTGTGCTCTTACATTATTATTGTTATGCCAGCTCTGATTATGTTATGACCCCTTAGACTCCTATATATAGAAAGGAGGTCTTTTCATTTGTATGATCGAAGAATTGTTCATTTATGTAATGTAAAGGAGGTTGCCCCCTCGAAGAGGCTGAATTCTAAGGCGTTGATCTATCTTTTCTATCTTTTCTTGAGCTGGTTTCATAACAGATCGCTTGTTGGCAATGGGCTTCAACAACCAAGAAGATATTTCAATCATATGTCAAAAATTATTCTAGAGTATTGAACAATCTTGCAGTTGAGTTTTCTCCATCTTCTCACCTTGTATCTAACAGGGGGGGAAGTGATGGTCATATACAAGCTTCAAAGCCACATCAAGCGAGCCTAAGCCACAACTTGCCATACCAGATTTAGAGTTGTAGCCAGAGACAAAGATGCCCCTAAGCATGAATTTGGTTGGTGGTCAACCTTAAACCATCTATGCGGGGTTGAGACCTCCATTTTTAGGTTGACCTTCTCTCTCTTCAAAAAATTGGGTACACTTCCTCTAGTAGAAGACTTCAGCTTCTTGCCAGTTCTAGAAGAGTTCCAGGAATTACATTAAGCATTCCAGAGTTGGTGGTCATCCTTAAACCACCGCAGGTTGTAGACCTCCCTTTTCTAGGTTGAAGGTCTCCCTCTCCAAATCATTAGGGACACTTCCTCTAGCAGAAGATTTCAGCTTCTTGTCAGATTTGGAAGAGTTTTGGGAATTGCACTAAGCGTTCGAGTGTTGGTGGTCATCCTTAAACCACCCCCTTATACTAAAATTTCAGAGAGCACATTCAACCTAGTGTTGCCATGCATGTTTTTTCATATTTTGTATTACAACTCTCTTTTTGGATTCATAGTCACACCCCTTCGGATTAAGGGGGGGAATATTGGACACCTAATTCTTTAAGGGTTGGTGTGGAAGTTGAACAGTCAAAGGGAGTCCAAGAGACCACTTGGAATATGAAACCAAGGGTCACTAGACTTGTATAAATATGTATCATTGTGAATAATAGTGCATTCAAGGTTGATTCTTCATATCTTCTCTTTGCCGTGGTCGTGTTTAACATATATTATTACTTTTTAGTTTGTAGTTTAGTTTAATTTATTTTGATTCTTTAGTTTAATTGTAATATTAATTTCATTCAGTTTTAGTTAATACGATTATAATTTACTTAAATATAGTTTTAGTTGTATTTTGATTACAAGATGCTAAATGTGGATCTCGATAAAAACTAACGAGTTCTCAGGGTGACCAAAATTCATAGGTGACATGGGACACATATCAAGAACTCTGAAATAAGACACATACATTTTTAAACCAATAAAATATTAACAAATTATTATTTTTAATTAAAATAAAAAATATTTTAATGATTTATAATATTAAACATTAAAAATTAAACAAAGTCTTTCGATAGAAATCACATGAGAGAATTTTTTGGCCGATGCGTTTCGAACCAACAAGTGTGGTTCATCGTCAGGACCAGATGAAGAGGCAGACCATGGCAAAGTCTTAAATAGAAAGCAATGTAGAGACATAATTTCAAGTAACGGCTATATTTGAACAATAATGTTTAAATTATAATATTAGTTTATTAATATATTAAAAACAAATATTATTAAGTAACGACTATATTAAACGGCTAGTTTATGAAAAAATATATTTAAATAATGATATTTTTCATTAATTTATTAAAAATATTAATAGGTAACGGCTATATTAAATGGCTAGTTTTTGAAAAATAATATTTAACTTAATTTATTAAAACCAAATATTACTAGTTTTTGAAAAATAATATTTAAATAATGATATTATTTTATTAATTTATTAAAATATTAATATGTAACGACTATATTAAACGACTAGTTTTTGAAAAAAATATTTAAATAGTCATATTATTTCATTAATTTATTAAAATATTAATAGGTAACGGTTATATTAAATGACTAGTTTTTGAAAAATAATATTTAAATTAATTTCTTAAAACCAAATATTACTAGTTCTTGAAAAATAATATTTAAATAATGATATTAGTTTATTACTTTATTAAAATATTAATATGTAACGGCTATATTAAATGACTAGTTTTTGAAAAATAATATTTAAATTAATTTATTAAAACCAAATATTACTAGTTTTTGAAAAATAATTTTTAAATTGTGATATTATTTTATTAATTTATTAAAAACAAATATTAATAAGTAACCATTATATTAAACAACTAGTTTTTAGAATAAATAAATAAATAATCAAAGTCAAACTTTAAAAGAGGGGAGTCAGAAATTATAGAAACAAGTGAAAACCCTAATCGAAACCAGATCATTTGATAAATAAAATAGCTAATGGAAATAAAATAAATTAAATTAAAATAATTAATGGAAAAATAAATAAAATAAAACAAAAATATGCATAAGTCAAATAAATAAATAAATAAATAAATAAATATATATATATATATATATATATATATATATATATAACAGAAACATATATATATCCAAAGAAAAATAATCAATAAATAAAACGGGGTCGACAATAAAATATGGGGCTCAGGCTCATTAAACGAAAAACAAAAATACTAAAAGGAGTTAAGAACGAATAGGATGATAAAATACATAAAAAACACGAAGGATAAAAAAAATATCTAATGAAGAATAAACCAACAACAAATATTATAAAAAGATGCCAATACCTACATTAAAAAAAAAGAAGAAAAAAAAAGAAAAAAGTTAGTTTAGGAGGACAAGACAGGGACCCAACTTCTACTAATATTCCAACCATCATCTTTATTGGGTCTTTTTTCAATTTCTAGGGCCTCCCTCAATTTACAATGATGAAAATGACTAACCTTAGCAACGACCTGGGCCTTCTCAATGCAGATGTGATGCTTAGATTTATCTGCATGTTATGCCAAAGTAGAGGAGCGGGTCTTGCCATGTTTGATGTCAGCAGCATGCTCACGAATCCTTTGATTAATCGAGCAACCAATCTCACCAATGTAGGCAGTCCCACAAGAGCATGGGATAACGTAAACATCTTTCATATTCTTGGGGTCCACTGGGTCTTTTACAGATCTAAGGGAGCTCCGTATGGTATTTAAAGGCCAAAAGGTTGAAGCCACCTTATGCTTCCTTAGGATCCTTGCAATCTTGTCAGTGTTCCCTTGGATAAAAGGAAGATGGACATTAGAAAATCGATCCTTGGTATCTTTCTTAGCAATAGGACCTTTTTAAGCTCTGAGGAAAGCCTTAATACATTGGTGTCTACTATACCCATTATTAAAGAAAACACTTAGGAGATGTGCTTTCTGTTATTTGAGATGGTTCTCATCAGAAATTCTTAAAGCTCTAGTTGCTAAGGTGTTGAGAACACCAAGCTTTTGAGTTGGGAAATGATGAGAATTAGCATGAAGATATTGTTCCGTATGAGTTTTCTTATGATATACCTGATGAGAGAAAGAGCCATTATCATTCCTTGAGAGGAGGACGTCAAGGAAGGGAAGACTACCATTACATTCAAATTCCATGGTGAACTTTATAGAACTAGATTGATTGTTAAGATGGAGGAAAAATAGTTCCAACTTTTCTTTACCATGGGACCAGATGACAAAAGTGTCATCCACAAACCTCTTCCACAACTTAGGCAGAAGACGAGAAGAGGCTAAGGCCTTTGATTCAAAATCCTCCATGAATAGATTAGCTACCACAGGGGAGAGGGGGGAACCCATGGCGACACCGCAAGTTTGCTCATAGAATTCCCCATCGAATGAAAAGAAAGTAGAAGTAAGACAAATACCAACTAAATGGTAGTCTTTCCTTCCTTAACGTTCTCCTCTCAAGGAATGATAATGACTCTTTCTCTCATCAGGTATATCATAAGAAAACTCATACGGAACAATATCTTCATGCTAATTCTCATCATTTCCCAGCTCAAAAGCTTGTGTTCTCAACACCTTAGCAACTAGAGCTTTAAGAGTTTCTGATGAGAACTATCTCAAGGAAGAGAAAGCACATCTCCCAAGTGTTTTCTTTAATAATGGGTATAGTGGACACTAATGTACTAAGGCTTTCCTCAGAGCTAAAAAAGGTCTTAGTCCTAAGAAGGATACCAAGGATCGACTTTCTGGTGTTCATCTTCCTTTTATCCAAGGGACCACTGACAAGATTGCAAGGATCCTAAGGAAGCAAAAGGTGGCTTCAACCTTTCGGCCTTTAAATACCTTACGGAGCTCCCTTAGATTTGTAAAAGATCTAGTGGACCCCAAAAATATGAAGGGTGTTTACGTTATCCCATGCTCTTGTGGGACTCCCTACATTGGTGAGACTGATCGCTTGATTAATCAAAGGATTCGTGAGCATGCTGCTGACATCAAGCATGGTAGGACCCGCTCCTCTACTTTGGCGGAACATGTAGATAAATCTAAGCATCACATCTGCATTGAGGAGGCCCAGGTTGTTGTTAAGGTTAGTCATTTTCATCATCGTAAATTGAGGGAGGCCCTAGAAATTGAAAAAAAACCCAATAATTTGAATAGAGATGATGGTTGAAATATTAGTAGAAGTTGGGTCCCTGTCTTGTCCTCCTAGTTTTTTTGTTTAGGTATTGGCAACCTTTTTATAGTATTTGTTGTTGATTTATTCTTCATTAGAGTTTATTTTTTTTTATCCTTCATGTTTTTTTTAATGTATTTTATCATCGTATTCGTTCTTAACTCCTTTTAGTATTTTTGTTGTTTCTTTAATGGGCCTAAGCCCCATATTTTATTGTTGACCCCGTTTTATTTATTGATTATTTTATTTTATTGTTGATCTTGTGTTATTTATTTATTTTTATTTTATTTTATTTTATATATATATATATATATATATATATATATATATATTTTGACTTGTGTATATTTTTGTTTTATTTTATTTATTTTTCCATTAATTATTTTATTTTATTTCCATTAGTTATTTTATTTATGAAATGATCTTGTCTCAATTAGGGTCTTCATTAGTTTTTATAAATTTTGACTCCCCTCCTTTAAAGTTTGACTTTGATTATTTATTTGTTTATTCTAAAAACTAGCTGTTTAATATAGTGGTTACTTATTAATATTTGTTTTTAATAAATTAATAAACTAATATCACAATTTAAATATTATTTTTAAAAAACTAGTAATATTTGGTTTTAATAAATTAATTTAAATATTATTTTTCAAAAACTAGCCGTTTAATATAGTCGTTACATATTAATATTTTAATAAAGTAATAAATTAATATCATTATTTAAATATTATTTTTCAAAAACTAGCTGTTTAATATAACCGTTACCTATTAATATTTTAATAAATTAATGAAATAATATCTTAAATATTTTTTCAAAAACTAGCTGTTTAATATAGCCATTACATATTAATATTTTAATAAATTAATAAACTAATATCATTACTTAAATATTATTTTTCAAGAACTAGTAATATTTGGTTTTAATAAATTAATTTAAATATTATTTTTCTAAAATAGTCGTTTAATATAGCCGTTACCTATTAATATTTTTAATAAATTAACGAAAAATATCATTATTTAAATATATTTTTTTTCATAAACTAGCCGTTTATATAGCCATTACTTAATAATATTTGTTTTCAATATATTAATAAATTAATAATATAATTTAAACATTATTGTTCAAATATAGCTATTACTTGAAATTATGTCTCTACATTTCTCTCTATTTAAGCCTTTGCCATGCTTTGTCTTTTCATCTGGTCCTGATGATGAACTACACTTGTTGATTCGAAAAGCGTCGGCCAAAACATTCTCTCATATGATTTCTACCAAAAAATTTTGTTTAATTCATTATACATCACAAAAACTTAAATACAAAAATTAAAAATTATTATGATCAATATTAAACTAATAATGATCATCAAACAAACCAAGCATAAAATTATCATTTAAAATATTAATCATCTCTGTTTATCATCTAATAATACTATATTACAAATAAATATATATAAAATCACACATTTATTTTGTCATGATTAACGCTTTTTCTTTTTAATTTCTTAAAAGTCATAAAACGCAATGTCCTATGAATCTAATGTTATAACAAATTTTAAATTTATTTTATGTTAAACTTAGCAAACATGTATTATCTAACGATTTTCATGCTTTTTGAAAAGTCATAAAACGCAATGTTGTATGAATCTAATGTTCCTCAACATATTATATAACAAATTTTAAATTTATTTTATATTAAACTTAGCAAACGATTTTCATGCCTTCTATTAATAAGAATTACATCTTCACCATCGTTAAGATTTTATATATATGTAATTTAATATTTTATAATAGTAAATTTAAATTTAATATAATAAATATTAATAAACCAAATTAAAAATAAATCATAAAATTATAAAATAAAAATATATTACATAAATAATATATAGTTATTATAATAATAAATATTTAATTATTATAATAATAAATATTTAATTATTATAATAATAAATATTTTATAATAATATACACTATAATATTAATTATTAAGTCGATATATCTTTGTTAGAAAATCTTCGGCAAAAATCACATAATCAATCTTTTGTCGACGCGTTTCGAACCAACCAGTGTGGTTCATCGTCAGGACGATGAACCACACTGGTTGGTTCGAAACGCGTCGACAAAAGATTGATTATGTGATTTTTGCCGAAGATTTTCTAACAATGTTATGGATCACAGAAGTCTAAATTCCTCGATATATCTTTTTTTGAATTAGTGAACTTTTTTGGTTTCGTCTATACCATTTCATTTCAGTCTGACATTTGTACATAGATTTTTACGTTGATTTTTTGGTTCTCACTACCCACCTACCAGTCTTTAGCATTTCTTACGTCTTTCTCACGCGCACACATGACTAATGGCATCAACAAACGAATAACCTATTTCTGCGTAGACTTGACTATCACTACTAATTTATCAAAGACAGGTGGCCTCACCGGCCGTGGTGTTCCAACAACATATCCATCTAATGAGAGTCACTTTAGTTTCATAACTTGATAATTTAGTTATTGCATATGATCCTTCAATGTAAAACCTACCTGTAAAATCCCTAGGGATGTATCCACTATTGGAAATTGGATATGGAATGGGTCCAACACATCTTTATCTCATTTCATCTGATGCGTTGAACGGCTAAAATACGGGTATTTTAAAGAATTTTTTCGTTTGGAATGGAAAAATAAACATTTTATTTTTAAGTAAAACTACCCTTTCCCAAGGATTTCCAAATGGGTAATTCCAAACGTCACGGAACAATATGAACTAGGCTTGTCTTGATAATATTATCTCAGGAATTGATTTAAATTTATGTATATTTTTACAATTAATCAGCACAACTTTATGGTGCGAATTTAAAAATGACTTAAACATATGGCCCGGTGGAAAGTTGTTTAATACAAATTCCAAAAGAATAAATAAATTTAAGTATTAATAAGTTTTTTAATATCAATTTTAAAAAGTTAATGGTAAATTTAAATAATATAATGATTTGAACTAATTATTTCATGATGATAAAATGTACTAAAAGATGTTTTCGTAATCATTTAGTCCTTAGGTTGTGAAAGAGGAAAAGATGCTATTATGAATATTATGTAATTGATTATGGAAATTTAAATCATTTTATTTTTCTTAATTAAAAGTGTTTTTTAATTAATAATTAAAATTTTACATATTTTGATTGTTTTTTATATTAATAATTAAAAGTGGTTTTTAAGGATCGGGGAGCTTTTGTTGGTGAGCAATGCAGTTGTTTATAAGAGTGGGGTAAGCAACTGCGACAATGTTGCTCATCAACCATTCACATGCATTTCAAAATGCATTTCACTGTTCACAAAAGGCTGCTTGAAACATTGGGCTATGTTTTTCCTAAAGAGATGATCATACTTAAAGGCAGTGGTCTCCAAGTTGCAAGTATTTTTGTCTTCTTTTTCATCTTGTCATTCAAAGTTATATTCTTTTAATTAGATCCAACACTTTTCTACTGGTATAGTTATGGCAGTATGTATTTGACTGTGAGCGTTATGGGTTTTCTTTTTCTATGAAGTGTACAACTTTAGGGACTTGGAAGCACTACCATATCAATGTGAAATACAAAGTCTTGAACCTGCTTCTCACTAAGCCACAACTCAACCTGCAACTGAGCATTATAATTCTGATATAATAGTCTCAATAACTTGAGTGAAGTTTTTGTATAATTATGATATAATAGTCTCAATAACTTGAGTGAAGTTTTTGTTTGAATTTGGGTTGTAACCTACTAAAGGAGAAAAAAAGAGTCAACAACAGTGAGCTCCATGAGCCACTTACTATTGTGCATAACACAAGTTCCGACGTTTTTGTTTTTTTCTTTGGTTGAGATATAAAGCAACCAATTTTCCATCTAGAGTGTGTGATTGAAACCTTGCATTTTGTACTCCTAGAAGGGTATGTTGAGAATCAAACATTGACCAGTTGTGTTGAAACTCCCTCTGATCTATAGACTGACCATGGTCCAACCCACTCCAACCACTCTCCAGTTGATGTGAAATTGAACTACCTGTGATTCATGCAATGCAACCTATCTTGATATTTTAGTGTTTCTGGTAAAATGAAGGATTTCATGATAAAAAATTAAATATGTTCATTGACAAAAAGTGGGAATGTATATTTTCAGGGTTTATGTGTGTTTAACTTTTAATATGTGGTATTTCTTTCGTTTTAGGACAGGAATGACACAAACCAACCCCTAGATTTACCATGGGAATTCTATTTTGTCATTTCTGCACCACCAAGTGATGCCATTGTTAACTCACTTTGACACGTTGATCTCAAGTATTTCATAGATACATAATTGAAGGGTTTTGTTGTGTTATGGTTATAGTTTCTCCATTCAAGTGTTTACATCATAATGCGACTTGAGAAACAAAATCCAACTTCAATCACACCAACAATTACTTACAATGTCATATGAGGTTGAAACAATTTCATAATAGTTTTGATCTAATTTGAATAATTCATTTCAGTGGGCATTTTGTAACTGGATTGAACCTGCTAGCTGCACTTTGTTTTGGAACAAATCCCCAAAAGGCAGCTTTGATATTGGACCCATTAGTTATCTCAAAATAGAAGCAGATGATGTCCTTCTCCTTCTTCCCCCTACTAATTATTCAACCAAGAAAATGGAGATAATATTATCATCAACACATTAGCTCCGAGACTAAAAAGCATACACATCTTTTCCATTGAGATGGTTGATGATAGTCTCTGGTTAAGGAATCTCATTGTCATAAGCAATATTATCATACATAAACACTATTATATTAACCTCCTTCAGTCCACCTTTCCTCAAGATTAGGTATACATGACCATATTAGATATACATGACCAACATACAACCTAGAGAGAAAGGCATCATGTGTAAGGAAAAATAGGTCCTCCACACAACTGAAATAGCTTTGCAGTGTGATCCATCAAATACCATTCCTTACTTATTTTTGACAATGAACAAATCATTATCCTTTTATACATTAAATCAATTAGACCTTATGTCAATCTTGATCATAAAAGAAAACTATGAAAACACATTTTATTTTATTTTATTTTTTCAAATTCCTTAAGGTTCCAAGAACTCTATGTTTATTGATGTAATACAAATTGAATTCCTGTGTTTATTGATGTAATATAGATTGGATGCTTGGATGTTCGAGAGACCTGGAAATATTATTATTTTATCTGTCTTTATATTGTTCTTTGGGTATTGCTCTAATGTGAACTTGTGGCAACACTAAATTATTTAGTGAACATCACCATTGAACATCTCTACATGAACATTTAATTGTCTTCAAAGATAAGATTTTGAAAATTTTAGGTAGAAATATGACAAAGGCATTATGCTTTTTTGTGTAAATATTAATTGAAAAAAAAGGAAAACAAAAGAAAAAACAACCTAAACTACAAAATATAATATGCCACTTACTATTTCAAACCAAAGAAAAATGTTTCAATTTAGTAACCCTATTGACCTCTCTTTGCACCTTTTGGGGCAACTGCTAGTTTTATATATATCTAAAAAAAATTGGTAATATTCTCTATTCACTAATATATATATATATATATATATATATATATATATATATATATATATATATATATAAGAAATGCGATACTTTTTATTTAAATTAATATATATATATATATATATATATATATATATATATATATATATATATAATGGCAATACTCTTTATTCACTAAGATATATATATATATATATGAAAAAGAAATGTGATACTTTTCATTTAAATTTTATTTATACAAGGAGTAACTTTTCTATGATTTTCATACTTTCCATTAATAATCTATTTTTATGAGTGGATTTTATCATTCGTGTGCAATTGTGATAATCATATATATAATTTAAAAATATAAAATATGTTATAATAATCGTACATAATTTTTGTTTGTTTGTTTGTCAAGTGGTCTGAGTTTATCAGAGATTACATTAGGCTTGATTTGTGGCTTGATAAATCATGACCCAGGGGCATCTAAGCTATCAAAATCACCTGAGGATCGCACCAGACCTAGGCCACACCAACACTTAACATGATTGGAGTTTTTACGCACAAAGTTTTGAACCGTTGACCTTTACATCACAGAGTGACTTAACAATACACACCATCACCATCTATTCTACACCCCGTAGGCAAAATAATCATATATATATATATATATATATATATATATATATGAATATGATTGATGAGAAGAAATATCATACTCTTCATTTAAATTTAATTTATATAAAGAGTATCTCCTATAGGGGTTTTATGTGCATCATTAATAATAAATATTAATAATTTATGTTTATAGGGTTTATGCCTTTATATCGATTACACCATTTCTTTGCCATTGTGGCGATCATATATAAAATTTCAAAATATAATTTTAAATATTTTATTTACTATTTCATAATGGTATATTTAAATTAAATATAGATAAAATATTTAATAAATAAAATATGAGAATGAATATATATATATATATATATATCTAAAGATTTTATTCATTCTTCCAAAAAGAGGTATAGCAATAGCAAAATGTAGGTAGTCTCACCTCGATCAGGTTTGTTGACTACTGCGATCAACATATGGCAAAGAAACAAAAAACATATAAAGACACAGTTCACAATTTAGGAGGCCAAAAGCACTAGTAAACACATAAAACAAGTAAAACACCTCTCACCATGCTAGTCATTAGAAGTGATGGAGGTTGGGTTGTCTAGAGCTATTCCTGGAGGAGGAGGAGGAGGATGGAACATGCTCATGGAAGTGGGCCATCCAAGCCTCCAACTTCTCTACTTTCTCAGAGAACATATTCTGGCCTTGTCAAACCACCACTACGCGCTCCCGGACATTGCACTGGAAGTAGTGATTTTTTTCAAAGTGGCAATGAGCTGTGCATGCTCCTCCTGCCTCACCCACGCCAAGGTTTCCAAGCATTCAAATACCGATTGAATCAAATCTCGACAATGCTCTAAACAACAATCTTGTCTCTGATTGTACCCCAAATTACGAGCCTTCCCCCAACTGCTGTGACGAATCGTCCCACCCTTTGTTGGCTCCGTAGCGTGCAACTCCCATGACTAGCCAATGAGCCACCACGACCGCAACCACCATAGGCCTCAAAAGCCACTTGACCAGAACGACCCTCCCTATTGCCACCGCGACTACTAGAGACCACCTATCCCAAACGACCTACACTAATACCGCCCCACCCAAAGCTAGTGGTCGCCATTTCCATTTGTGAGGGAGACGCACAACCCCCTGGGCTGCCTGAATTGGGCTTAAGTTGCGAAGAGGAATGAGCCAAACGGGGAGCCAGACGCATTATGATCGACCCTACACTGTTGGGATGAGCTAAAGCTGACCAACGGGTGACTTCACAAACCTCAACTGTCATTGAGGAGAAATGCCCCACCCCCGTCAGTGGGACCAAAACCAACGAACCTAGGATGAACACAAAGAACCACAATTCCAAACTAGCAAAATCCAGCACACACACTCCACAAAAATTGCCTGACCTTGTAGGACCCCGAGAGGGGACCACTGAATGTAGTGAGCCAAATTTCACTCCAACGCACAGGGGATGCCACCAGGCCCAAGCACGACCAACAAAACAAAAATAGAGACAGAAGGTTGAATCCTTCCTGTGTGTGATGACCATAAAGCGAATACCAAACTGGAAATTAACAAGAATGCAAAACCATAAGTGGAGGGGGGTCGCCGACGGCGAAGATGCCACCTCTCCCAGACAGGGTGCCCTCGGAAATAACTGCTTCCTTGCTCAAAGCTCAAACTACATTTATCATAACAAGACCAAACCTAAATTTTCTGATAGAAAACCTCGCCATTCTCCATAAATCGTCGATGGACGCCACCTCCCATGAGTTTGAAAATTGATTGAGGTCTCACACAAGTTACATTACCATCTCTTGTACACAAAGTGTATTGAGAGGATGGGGAGGTCGGTCCTCGCGCCTTTAGCCATGTGGCATTCATGAATGGCCAAGTGTTACCTTAGTATCTTCATTGGCTTAGTTAATCACCCCTTCGGGGAAAAATAACAATATATTATAATAATCATATATAATTACTTTTTTTTTTTAAAGAAACGGTTAGACTGATATATTCCTTCTTGGCTGAAATGCCTCAATTCAGATTACAAAATGGGGGGGAGGGGCTCAGATTTTGCCTCATCCAGTAACCATATGGCTGTCCTCTTCAAGATCTTTCTGATTTTACATTCTGTTCTTCTAGCAGAATTTTCTATCTGTCCTAATTTAAAAGTGCAAACAAATTGCTTCAGAAGAAAACAATAATACATTTTTATTGGGCTGCTAGGGGATGGGATCCCAGCCTTCTTCTCCGTCTCTTATATAATTTCCGAGAGGGAGACTAACTGCTATATTGGCTTCAGCGTCTGCTTCTTTGTTGTTTTCCCTCTTTATGTGAAGAAATTCCAGCTTATGGAAGGAGGATCTAAGAGTGTTGATTCTGCTCAGCAATCTAGATAGTCTTAAATCAGAGGGAGGTGAATTGTCCACCATGGCGTTTATAATAATCTGAGAATCCCCAAAAACCACTGCCTCTCTGATTCCCAATTTCTTAAGCACCTTGAGACCCTGGAGGAGAGCTAGTGCTTCAGCTTGAATACTGGTGTTGACGCCCACTCCCCAAGCATAACTAGCTTCCGTTATACCTTCTGCACTTTTAATAACCCCACCAGCTCCAGATCTGCCAGGATTTCCTTTAGCTGCACCGTCAAAGAAGAGTGCTTTCGTCGCCTTTTTGCTGCAGAATTCGGCAAACTCTGAGTCATTTAGTCGGATTTGCCAAGACTTTAAGGGTGGGGGGGATTCTTTACAGTGTCTGAGAGGTGGAGATCCAGGGAGGCACCCCAGACTATATCTTGTTCCGTGAGGTCCTTTATGCTTATCTGATCTCCCAAACATTCTTTAAGATGGCTTTTAATTTTAACCCAGATTAGCTTAGGAACACTCTTCTTATTCATAAAAATCCTTTGGTTTCTTTCTAACCAGATATGCCAGCAGATTAGCTTGGGCAGGGCGTGCCATGCATCTCTGATTTGCGAGTTCTGAACAACGCCCCCTGGATAAATTCGTTTCCAATTAGAAAAAAGCTCTGAGCAGTGGTTGAATGGTCCAAAGTTCATGTTCCATGGCTCTAAGGCCTCCTTCCACAAGTCTGCAGCGAACTTGCAGGATAACATCATGTGAGACGCGTTTTCCTCATGATCCTCACACAGAGAACAGCGTGATGGCCCTGAGTACCCAATTTTCTTGAGTCTGTCTTCTGTCAGGATTCTGTGGTGACATAGCAGCCAGCAGAAGGTATCCACTTTGGGCAGCGTTTCTGAAGACCAAACCCCCTGCCATGGCCTCGGATCAGGCGGAGCGCTGGGAATTCGTGTGAGCTGGGCATATCCCTTAGAAACAGTATAATTGCCAGGGATCGGTCCCCAGCCTCTGGTATCAGCTTTCCTTATGTTCAGCGGAGCTTTGCCTTTCAGATGAGCAAGGAGGACAGCGTAATCGTGAACAAGATTCGCAGGCACCTCCAGATGCTTCCACCGCCACCAATCTCCATTGTCCCAGAGGGACAGATCCCACAGAGTTTTGATATTTTCTGAGTTCATCCATTCTCTCAGCGTGGCTAATGAGTGATCTTCTGCCAACGGATCGCTTCCCATAATGTTATCTTCCCAGATGTGTATTCGCTGTCCGTTCCCTGGGATCCAATGTGCGTGCTGATTGATCAGAGCTACAGAATTTTCACAATGTTTGTGGATCGGCGTACCTGCTATTCCCTTTGAATTGCTCAGGCAGCGCATTCTCTGCCCTCCGTAGTATTTTTTCCACAAGGCCCGTTGTGCCCAACCCGGTTTTGGAGCGATAATCCTCCAAACCAATTTGGCACCCATCGCTGTGCTTTGGATGTTGAGATTTTTAAAGTTTAAACCGCCTTCTGATCTAGGCAGAGAGATCATATTCCAGCTTAGTAATGGGATTTTTCTCTCGTTGCCTTTGCCCCCTTTCCAATTTTTTTTTTTATATACTCCTCCATCTTCCTCATTATACCCTTGGGCGCCATCATAACTGTTGCCTGAAAGATGGGCAGGCTATTCAATACAGACTTTATCAATACTGTCTTGCCTGCTAGATTGAGCCAATTATATCCCCAGGACTGAATTTTAAGCTTGAATTTTTCCAACAGCGGCATCCAATCTCTGCTGAGGATCCTTTTTTGAAAGACAGGGAGCCCCAGGTATTTGAATGAAGTCCAAGCAGCGGAGGCTGTAAAACCAAGACAATTAGAAATAGCTTGGATCAATCTGGCAGAGGTGTTCCAACAATAAACTTGGCATTTGCCTTTGTTGAGCTTGCTTCCTGAGTCTGCACAGTACTCTTCCACTACCTCTTTAAATCGGTTTGCCAAAACCACTGAAGCGGCTCCCAGCAACAGAGAGTCATCAACAAACAGCGCATGATTTATACTTTTTACTCCTCTTGCAATGTTTATTCCCATTATTTCTTGCTCTGACTGTTTTCTGTTCAAGAGGAAGCTTAATACTGATGCTTGGAGGACAAAGAGCAAGGGGGAGAGGGGACACCCTTGCCTCAGCCCTCTTGAGGCTTTGAAGAAGTCCGTGGCTCTCCCGTTTACCAGAGGGGCAATCCATGGCTCACTAATGCAAGCCTTGATCCAATTGATGAACTTATGCCCAAACCCGAATTTATGTAGAACCTCCAGCAAGAATCTGTGTCTAACCCTATCAAAGGCACTTTCAAGATCAAGTTTGATAACCATTCCTTTCTCCTTCCGGGCCAAACTTGAGTGGATTGCTTCTTGAACCAAAATATAGTTGTCTGCTATCTGTCTTCCCTGAATGAAGCCCCCCTGATTCTCTGGGATGATGTCCGGGAGAATTGTTTTCAACCTGTTCGCTATCACTTTTGTTATCAGCTTATAGCCAATATTGCAAAGTGAAATAGGGCGGAATCTGGAGAAGGAATTTGCACCTCTTTCCTTGGGGATAAGGGCCAAGAAAGCCGAATTAGTGCTTCCCCCTATCTTCTGACAGTTTTGAGACTTCCGGACCATCCTACACAAATCTTTTTCGATAATCTGCCAACAGTGCTGTAAGAATCTGGCTGTAAAGCCATCAGGGCCTGGAGCCTTGTCCGGCTCCATAGAGAAGAGGGCGGCTTTGATTTCATTGTTTGTGACTTCTGCTTCCAAGAACTGATTCTTTCTGTTAGATATCCGCTTGGGAACCTCATTTACAGTCAATGGAATTTGAGCTTGTTCCTCTTTTTCGCTATACAACTTTTTAAAGTGCTGAAAGGCCACATTTTTTATGCTTTGAGTGTCTCTATGAATAGTGTTCTCTTCCCTGATTTCGGTGATGCTGTTGGAGTTTTTTCGAGCTTGGGCTTGTTTATGAAAAAAGGATGTATTTCTGTCACCTGCCTTGAGCCATAGCCTGCGAGATTTGATCCTCCAATATTCTTCCTCGGCCAGGCTTGCTTTAAGCAGCTTTTGTTGGAGATCTGCTTCTTTTTCAAGGATTTCTTTTGTGATCTCCTCATTTTCTGAATTAAGCTGGTGGGTTTCTAGCTGCTCTTGTAACTTCTTTCTTTCCACTGTAGGGTTTGGGAGAGATTTTGCCCAAACTTTAAGAGCTGCCTTCACTCTCCTGAGTTTTTCCTCCCACACAAAGAACGGAGAGCCATTCACTGGTTGCTTCCACATATCCTTTACTAATTGCAAGAAGGTTTGCTCCTTGATCCAGAGAGGATTGAATTTAAAAGGAGTGGGGCCTTTATCCCAATGAGCCGAGAGATCTAGCTTAATGGGCCTGTGATCAGAGACACTGCATGGAAGAATATGCATTCTAGTATCTAGACCAAGAAGTAAAAAAGAGCTTTGAACAAGAAATCGATCTAACCTTGCAGCGATGTGACCTGGACCAAGCCTTTTATTGGACCAGGTATACTTGCCCGACGAAGGTTTGATGTCGATCAAGTCCCAATCCTGGAGTAGGTCTTCAACCCACTCTCGCGCTGGATCCCTTACTATGCTCCCACCACGTTTTTCAGCCGTAGATAGTGTAAGGTTAAGATCTCCAGCGATGATAATATTTGCTAGATCTTCAGATTCTGCCAGCTCTCTGATAGATTCCCAACAATTCTTTTTTTCTCCTGCATTGACCGGGATATACACATTAAAGAGACAAAGAGTCTCATCTGAATCAACGTGCTTTAGTTTTGAGAATAGCCAGTGGGTGTTGGCGATCTCTTTCACCCTTGTGAGCTTGCTTGGGTTCCAGAGGGTACCCAGACCTCCTGAGGCACCTCTGGCTGAGACTGCTTGCCCTTCACTTTTTTTCCAGAGATTTTTGCCTATGTGGAGGAAAGCCTTGTCCTCCATTTTAGTCTCCTGGATGAGGAGTATGTCAGGATATTCAGATCTTATCAAACTTTTTACTGCTTCTTCCTTGATTTTGCTCCCCATACCCCTACAATTCCAGGAGACGATTCTCATTACTTATTTTTGGAGTGGAGAGCTCCTTTAGAGCTCTGGGGCGGATTTCTGTTCATCTTCGGAGTCTTAGCCAGGAGTTTCTCGAGAGTGGGTTGGCTTCCTTGCAGTTTGTCTTTGTATGTCTCCTGCTCTCTTTTCTCACGGGTTGATTTTCTGCCCCTCAACGATCTTCTGGCCGAGGTTTGTGTTTCTCCTATCTCACCTTCTTCTTCTGAATCCTCTGAACCTTGTACTTCCTCAGCCTCTTCTGAGGGTGTATCTTCCATTCTGTCTGTTTTGCTACCTGTTTGCTTTGGTTCCTGGGGGGGCTCTTTTTGAGCCGATTCTTCCTTTTGTGTCTCTAGCTCATGGACTTCCTCTGATGCTGAGCTGAGTTGTATAAATTTATTTCCTTGCTCTTCCCTATGTGGCTTTTGAGACCCCATTTGAATTGCTTTCCCATTGACATTTCCTGTTTTTGGGGCTTTGCTTTTTGTCCTTTTGACCTGCATCCACCCGTCCTCTTTGCCTTTCTCTGTTTCAGCGTTTTTTGGACATCCTCTGGCGAAGTGGCCATAGACCTGGCACTTCCTGCATTTGAACGACAACTGTTCATAATCCAGCTTTTGGAGATGCGTCCAACTGCCAACTCTGATCTTTATTGCCTCTGGCAGGTCAACTTCAACACAAATTCTCGCACAATCATATTGATCTTTGCTGTTAGCTCGATCAATGAATTTACCCAGGGTATTCCCGATGTGCTTAAGGGATTCCCAGTTCCAACAATGCATTGGCAGGTTAGGCAATCTAACCCACACAGGCACGACAGTGGGCACGTCGACTGCTGGATCAAAGTCTGGCGTCCACTTATTGAGATACAGTCCTTGAGGGCCCATGAAGTAGGGTCCATTTCGGAAGATCAGATCCTTATCTTCCTTTTCTGAAAATTCGAATAGGAAGAAACCCTTCCCCAGAAAGTAAGAAGTGACTTTGCCCGATATCAGAGGCGCCCAGTTCCTTGAGACCCAGCTTTCAGTGGATCTAGGGGAGGGCCAGAGGCCAGTGAACTGTCCCACCAAGGCACGTTCAGACAAAGAAAGGGCAACCTGGATCGGTTTCTCAGGCGGGAGCGAGATCTCCGGAATATCATCAAGACGTTTCACAAATTTCGACGCCTCTGTAGTTTTCTTTTTTGGCAGCGAATTCAGCAGATTTGAGAAGGCCTCTGCTTCAGCGGGGGAGGGCGAAGAAGACTCCATGAGGGAGATCTCAGCTCGTCGAGCTCCCCCAGATCTCTCCGGGCATAGTCGCTCAGAACAGCCTGCAGAGTGGTCGATCTAGTCTGCCAGGAAGGCAGTCTGGCTGCACCACTCGGAAGCCTTCAGGCGGCCGCAGGGCCGAAGTCTCAGCTCGATGCAGCGGCAGTCGGCTCAGCACAACACTCTTTGATCAGTTGACGCTCAGATCAGCCTGCAGAGTGGTCGTCTGCCAGGAAGACGGTCTGGCTGCACCCCTCGGAAGCCCTCAGGCGGCCGCAGGGCCGAAGTCTCAGCTCGATGCAGCGACAGTCAGCTCAGCACAACGCTCTCACCAGTTATCAAGAAATCCTTACTCACTAGCCCTATAATCATATATAATTACTAATAATTATAGTAATGATAAATATTTAATAATATTATATATTATAATATTGATTATTTTATATATATATTCAATAATATTTTTTTAATAATAATATACATTATTATATTAATTAGAAGAAATATCATATTCTTTTACATCTAGTAGGTTGAGTTTATGTTTTATATAATTATAAAATTTATTTATTTATTTATGATAAAATAAGAAATAAAAGTAATATTTGAAATTTTTAAAAGTAATATATATATATATATATATATATATATATATATATATATATTTTAAAATAAATAAATGGATTATTATAATAATTAAGTTGATAGGTTTGTTTTTAAGATGGGTTTTTATACAATTTAAATTTAATTATGATTAATTATTGGGTAGATAGTAGAAATTTAACTTCTATGGAATACGACAGAATATTTATAGTAATATTTATAGATAAAGAATTAACATTTATCTCTATATGTTTTTTTAATTAATTTATCTCAATATAATCAATTAAAGAAAATGTCATATCAACACATGTCATATTGGGCATTTAGTATTGATAAGACATGATATTGTAACAAGAGCTATGAATATTGTTGCATGTTTTTTAAAATGTATATATTTTTAACTCATATATATATATATATATATATAGATATAAAATTAAAAATAAATAATAATTTAAAATAAAGTTATAATTTAGTTATATTTATGATTTTTTTTTTAATAATTTGGGAAAACTGAGATGTCTTACGAGGTAAGTGTTTTGATGTTTATAATGGATTTATGCCTATGCACTTAATTAACTATTTAATTTATATGGTTGTGCTAGTAACTAGTGTAGATCCATCTTAACTTCGGAGCTATAAGAACCTCTATTTGTAGTGCAAAAATTAAGGAAAAGTTTGCACCTAGAGAGATTTGATCCGTGTGGTCACTTCATAGATCCAGAGTTAAAATGGATCTACATTGGTTCAATATATATATATATATATATATATATATATATATATATATATATATAGTAATTTGATCAAACAAAAATGTTTAAATAACATAACATAACAAGACATTACAATATTTCTTCCATACTAAGTTGGAGAGCGACTCTAAGCGCAATAAAATAGATCTACACTGATAGATATATAATTTTTTAATTTTAATTTTAAATTTATGTAATTTGATCGAGTCAAAATGTTTAGATAACATAACATAACAATAATATGACATTACAATATTTCTTTCATACTGAGCTAGAGAGCGCCTATTAACGCATTCACAACAAATTTACCATTATTGAATTTTTAACCAACCTAGATCCATCTTAACTCTGGATTTACCAAGCGTTGAGAGGGACCCAATCTCTTTTCATTCTAAAAGAGGTTTGCACCTCAAGAGATTGGAACCCTCTCGACACTTGGTAGATCCATAATTAAGATGGATCTAGACTAGTTTAATTATTAATAATTGATAATTTTAATTATTAATTTTATTTTTATTGTTATGTAATTTGAAAAAATCAAAATATTTACTTTACATAACATAACATAATATAATCTTACAATATCTCTTCTATACTTAACTAGAGAACGCCTCTCAATACAATTATACATATAAAAAATAAATTTCAATATTCAAAAGCATAATCCATCTCAAAGTTAAGTACCCTCATGATAACAACTTTGAATTAAAAATGATGTTTTACATGGAATAAATTGTATTCGTATTAAGGATGGTAAGGGTTAACAATTTTGAATCAGGGATCATGTTTTATAAGGAGTATAGTATACTTATATTAAGTATTGTATGTGTTGAGTATTTAAAAGGTTGCAATTATAATGGTTTTTGATATTATAAGGATTATATTAAGAGACGTAATGGTGATAGATTAATATTTATTTAAGCTTTATGAGTTATAGATGTTAGATATAAAAATTATCTGATTTTTAGGAATTATGATTATCAAGCCTATAGAAATTATTAAATATTGGTTGAGAGTTTAAAATAAGAGCATAAATCATATCTAAAATAAGAATATTTTTTTGGATATGTAAGTATGGCAAGAGAAAACATAGAATTTTTTGTAGCAAAATCTTAGATTTTAGAAACACAAATTAACATTACTTTAAATAATTGAAAAATAGGTTATTATGCTAACTCGAGAAACCTAAAAAATGTTCTTTAATTTACTCATATGGCCAATGTGGCAATGGGTTATATCAAAGCATGTATTCATAATACATTCATGTCTAACTTCCACCATTTTCCATGTCCTTAGTTCACTTTATTTCTTGCGAGTTGTATTTGAGTTGTTATCACCAAATGATTACATAGGAAAAAGATATATATTCAATTGTAAAATCCTTATAGATGACATAATCATTGTTTTTTTTTCACTATTTAAAAAAAGCGACTTGTTACAATCTAGTTGGAAATCTAGTATGTGAATTTTCCATCTTGATATGGTTGCACCAATTTGCTTGTCATTTGTGTGCATCACAACATATAGTAGCTCACATTCTCTTCATTGCCATGTGGTGCAACTAAAATGCATACAACACTTGCACAACCACAATTCAAAATATCAATCAATATACATTTTGTTCAAGTTTAAAAGTTTGAACATTAAGTTGAAGAGGCCAAATAAAAATACCATTAATCTATAACAAGTCCATTAATCAAGTAATGTATATCTTCCCTAAAAACATTGGAAACTTAATCATGATCTAATGAAACCGCGACTCTTTAGAATGTATCTATTACCATGTCATAATCATATGTGGCTCTTTTGGATTTAGAGAGATATATTTCCATTGTTTCACATATCCATTTTTTCACATTAATTAAGTTCACATCCCTTTGCACCAATGAAAAATCCACAAAAACATGTGTACTTCCTTGTGTCAGTGGAAAATTCCATCTTTGAATAAAGTGTAATTCTCTCATTCCAGGTATAGTTTCACAATACCAAGCCATGTATATGTTCATATTACCAAGTGCAACATTCCAAAAGAACCTACTTCATGAAGATCAGGTTTAATTTTTCTACTATGCATGTGTTTCAAAGTATATTGAAAAATTGAATTTGAATTTTCACATCATAGTCTCTTACCAACAGATTAGCATTTCGTGTTTGTGACCTCCATGAACTAATTGTAATTTGCACTAGTTAATTACATTAATGGATTATTTGAGTCACCGGGTATCATCACTATTTTGATACCTTATTCATGTTTGTTTCATACAAACACCTGCACCATGATGTTCATCCTTTCCATGTCCCGTTCCAAAAAGTCTCCAAACATGTTTAACTCCCATCTCTTTATGAAGTTGACTAAACTGGTAAAAAGAATGTGTTAATTTGAATTTTTCCCCACACTCCCATTAGACCAAACAAATGTTCTACTGCTATCATGTTCCTTTCAAATGATTTATACTAATAAAACCAAAGCAATGTTGAACAAACAATGTGTCATGTTGATGATCTATTTAACTAAAAATGGAACTTCTTAATCACATCATGTGATTATAGTGTACTAGCCTTATCATCAATGCTCACATTGATATGTATATACATGACATGCACAAATATGGACCCTTGGTTAGAATGATATTAGTTGATCTGTATCTCTTTATGGGAGAAAATGTGTAATTCTCGATGAAGTCGACCATTGATAAAATCATCACTGGATTAGATGCCTCCCAAAACTATCTAAAACAGGAAGCTTTCCACTTGATCCAGTGAAAGTGTCTGAGATATTTATAAATTTGGTTTCGAAACTTTCCCATGAATTTTGAAACAAGGATATCATTAATAAGAAATTTGTTCCTCTTAGAGGCCACACTTAAAGAAAAGGACAAGTTATTTTTCATAATATCATTGAAATACCATTGAAATTAAATCACACATTATAGGAGGAGAAGGGGCATCTTCTCAATGCCTTTTGTAGAAATATACAAATGTGTCATAATAGCATTGGGATTCAATGTGGTTATAACAACAACAAATGTTGGGCCTAATATACCATGGTTTCAATTGATCAAACACGATGATGAAAATATTGACACCATAATTGCTTTCTTGAAATTCATTAAATAGTTCAACTTTGCATCATCTCCATAATGTGCTTATAATCCTCATCATGCACAACTCTAAATATGCATTGTCATAGAAAATGCTTCTAATATGGCATAGTATGAGAGTGGGTTTCCCAACACTTCACCACCTTCTCTCTAATTCATTTTGGAATACCTTAGTCAAATTTATTACAAATAAAATCCCAAGAAGAAACTTTATTATAATTTTGGTTTATAAAGACCTTGAATAATACACCCTCACAATGTTTTTATTGAAACATGAAACAATTTTGAAATTGTTCTCACATTTCAATTTCTCGAAGTCCTTGGTGTGAAAACATACTTGTAATTTCCTTCAAAGAAGCCTCGATATAGTGTTTTCTTGAATTTTCAAAATAAGAGGATGTTTTGATACATTTTCTAATATATTCTCAAGTGCCTTTGTGTGCTTAACATCTTGAAAACCCAACAAGATTGTTTCATGTTTTAGTTTTATGGGTTTTATTAATCCAAGTAGGATTTGAGCTTGTATATTTATTTATTTATATATTTATTAAAAACAACTCAATTATGTTACTAATATGTTCTCTAACTCTCTCGTTGGGGCTCAGGTCCCAAAATTCTTCTCTTATGTTTGCATCGAAACTTTATAAAAAGTTTTCGTTCCTTTCAAAACCACTATAACTCCTAGTTTTTCTTAAATCTTGTGTGGGGTATGGTCCTATGCTGATTGATTATATTCTATCCTTTTATAGTCTAATATTTTTTTCACTTTCATGTTATCAACTTCCAAAGACCATGAACTCTCATTTTTGCTACAATTCAAGTAAATTTGACTATTGGTTTTGAAAATAACAAATCAAGTTCTAGCATTTTGCTTTTCTCAAAATGCATTGAAACAATTTTACAATAATTTATTGAATGGAAGCAATATCAAATTGAAGTATATCTACTTACAATACTTATGATGTTTCCTCTCCAAGACCATATTATGGAAAAGAAAAATCAATTTGAGGGAAGAGAGAGCATTTAATATCTAGAGTGAGGCCTCGTGATTTAATGTAAGGATTTGTTTAGAGGACATGGTTTGAGGGGCTATTACAAGCCTAAGAGGATTGGTGCCCTTAATGACCTTGTTCTCACCCCAAACTTTCTTGCCACTTTTGGGTTGTTCTATGGCAATGGGTGCTATATTAGACTTAACAGTCATCAACTAATACTAAAATGGTGTAAACGGGTAAACAACATCTGGGTGATGGTTGGGGTGGGTAGCTAGGGAATTCCCCCAACAATGAGGAATCTCTGTAGATGCCATGACTTGTCTTGATGTAGGATTTGGTTGGTTGATTGACTTCAAGGGTGGAAAAGTGATTGTATGAGTTAATGGTTGGATAAGGCTTGTATTGAGTAAGTTGATTGACCTTCCTATAAAAAGTAACCATGCCTTCCAAAATTCTTAATGGGATGTTAGAAAATGTAGCAAGAAAGACTCAATTTGACTTTAGCCTTAGTCAAATTGAGTAAATCAAATTTACACATCAACAGGACAACTTGTAGGCAGTTAACTAGTGTGACATGGCTCTTTTCACTCAGTTAGATTAACAAATTCAAGTTAGTGGGCTTGGAGTTCAGTCATGCATGTGTTGATTGCTAAATTTTAGAAATCTAGTTTAGTTATTTTCAGTTGTACTCAGTTAAATGACCTCTAACAATTAATAGTCAGTTGAAGGTCAGTTGTGCAGTGAGATAACAATCTAATTTAAATATTTGTCAATTAACTCATCAATAAGCCCAAAATAGCCCAGAAATGCATGGAATTCGAATTGCTCAGTTGAAGTGGAGGAGACAAAGGCTAGTGTAACATTAAGTGTATACTAGTTGAGTGTACATTTGTTGCATGAAGTCAGGTGATCAATTCCTTGGGATTGAAAAAGGAAATAGGTAATTCCCTATTTTTTAGGAGCTTGAATTAGCTTAGAATTGTGCAAGGAAATATGAGGCTAGAGGAGGCAGAAATTGGCTAAGTGTTGGCTAGAGGTTCTCATTCAACAGAGAGAACAATTTTTCTTTTGCAGGTGGTGCTCAGAGTTGGAGCATGCAATTGTAATAGTTTCTCTATTCAATTGATTAATGAAAATAGGCTTGAGGGGTTTGCCCCCAGTTGGGTTCCCCTTGAAATTACTATGTAACTGTGGTTTTTCTTGTTGCATGTCTATGAATCTTTGTTCTAAATTGTGATTTCCATTCTACAAATTAGTAGAGTAGAATTTGTGTCTGCTGATTTCAATTTGAATTCTTGAGAAATTTCAATTTCTAAAAAATTCTACATGGTATCAGAGCTCTAAAATCACATTAGAAACAATATTTTTGAATTTGTCCCTTAGGAATTTCGATTTTGCAGCTTCAGTGTAGCAACTTTCCTTTAGATTCAAGAGAATATCTTTCAACGGACTGAGATTGGAGTATGCCTTGGAGGGTAGCACAAATTTCATAGATTGGAAGCAATGCTTGATAATAATTTCATGTTACAATATGTTAAAATTGACATTGTGAAACACCATCAGTCTAATGCACAACAATTAGCCCAATGGAAGAAGGATGTTGTAAAGGCCAGGAGAATTCTTCTCGAAGGTATGAGAGACAATGTGGTCTCAAATATCCATGGAAAATAAACCCCATATGCTATGTGGAAGACACTGAATGAGCTATTCGAAACATTAGGATGTAGAAAAATGATACCATTCCACAATATCTCTCCAAATTCACTCAAGTTCAAGATGAGCTTGGAGGGGTTGGGGAGAATGTTGTAGAAGGTGATATGGTGAGCCTAGCTCTTATAGGCCTTCCAAAATCTTGGCACAACTACCAAGACTCTGTGAATGGAAGAGAAAAATTACCAAATTGGGAAAGGTTGTGGTCCAATTTGGTTCAAGAAGAGATCCAAAGAAATAACAGAGATGGAGTATCATCCATATAAAAGGATGAAAACAAATTTTCCTTGGTTGGGAAGGGGAAGAAGGGCAAAGGAAAAAAGACCCAAAGAAAACCTGAATCTAACCAAAATAATGGCAAGAATAAATACTTGAGAAAGATAAAATGTTTCCACTGCTACGAATACGAGCACTATGCAACAAAATGTATACAGAAGAAATATAACAAGAAGCCTTTAGGAGAACCAGGAGGTGAAACAATGGCTTCACAATTTGAATTAGACTTCACCTTAATAACATGCATGGACAACATTGTTATGGGGAGTGTGTGGTACCTTTATTCTAATGTCTCATTCCATATGACAGGGTGCAAGCAATTCTTCTTTTTTTCCCCATGGAAAAATCGTAATTTTATTCATATTGAGCAAAATTACATGTTGTAGATGCTGAAATAGCATATGCTGTATAAACTTGTCCTGATATACAGGATCTAAATTAACAATCATTTATAAACTATCTATGCTTTCCTACCTTTCTTTTTTCCCACTTTCCGCCAACCTCCAGCTTTGGGAGTGGAAGTTACAATGGACATTTTTGCCTCTGTGGTAGTAGTTGGGGTTTCTTTTTCAGAATCTGAGCTTTCTGTTGAGTGTATTTGCTTACTGTTGCCGATTTCTTTCCCTGGAATGAGTTGCTCACTTTTCTGCTGTGAATCGGTTGTCCTTGGAACTAACGCAAAGCAGTTCTGGTTCTCATCATTTTGTGATTTGAATTGTGTGCTTTGTGTTGAGTCTTGAAAATGTCATTCATTTCCATTACACTTTCACTATTATGTCCATTATATCACCTCCATTTCACCTCCATTTCACTACTATGTCACCACAATCATCCCACTTTCATTATCATTGGGCCATATTTATGTTTTTCCAATATTTATTAATTCTAAGCCTTTTAAGTGAATTTGTGGTTAAAAATTAGAAAATAATGTGCATATGCTTATACCTAACAAATGGGTTGAGATTGTTGACATGTGTAGGTTGAAAGGAGGCTTCTAGAAGACCCTTATGTGGCACTCTAAGGCCAAATTCGAATTTGAGTGGAAAGAATCATGGGATCATGAGGATATGTGTCACATCTCCTAATTGTATTGTAACTCTAAGAAGACATGTGTCTTATCAGTTCCTATTTTGATTAGGACTCTAGAGGTAGAGGGAGAGATTCATGGATTCTCATTAATGAGATGGCTCTCATCTTTTTGTATAAATAGGAGATCTCTCTCCTTCATTTATTAGTCCTTTTTAGCTTAGAGTTTGGAGTTCTTAAGTCTTTTTAGCTTGTGAGTTTGTAGTTCTTCCTTGATGGCTTTTGAAAGCTTTGGAGAGCTTTGTTGTACTTTGTAATTTTGAAGAATTTGAATAAAGCTTTGATGTTCTCAACATGGAAGGAGATGTGAAGTAGATGTCATGGAGTACATTAGAATGTAAGGTATAGTAGATTTCATTTTGTAATTTTGCTTTGATTTCATTATGTCATTTAATTGCTTTCAAGTTTGATAGATTAGATTTTTCATTCATGCAATTTTAATTCATGCAAGTGTGTTCAACCGGTTGATTGTAGGTTAGTAATGCACATAGCTTTTTAATGACTAATGACATGACGGAATCATCTTGTCCTTCTGTTGATTTATTTTTTTGAGTTCTAATTCCAGCATTGTTATTTCAATCAGTTTTGTTTTGCTCATTTACTTTTCTGCAATTTAGATATCATATTGCTTAACTTGTTCATGATTGCTTCCCATAAGGTAGATTGAGCTGAAGGGTAAAGGATCAGAAGAGTTGAAGTAGTGTGATTAGTTTCCTCTATGCAATTTAATTTCTTGCAATTTAGATATCATATTGCTTAACTTGTTCATGATTGCTTCCCATAAGGTAGATTGAGCTGAAGGGTAAAGGATCAGAAGAGTTGAAGTAGTGTGATGAATTAGTTGCTTTGCTTTCAGTCTTTGAGTTGCTTTAAGTTCAGTTTTTACTTTCTTTTTCATACAGCAGCAAGGATACTGGGTTTCATAGTCACTAGCTCATTGATTGGTTGTTGCATTCCATTTTGATTGAAGTAGCTGCATATTTACACTTTTGTTCAAGTATTAATTCCACCAATAACATGTTTTGAGATCTTTTGAAGTGCTAAAGTTTTGGAAGTTACCATTAGGGACTTAGGCCTTAGGCCTTGTCTTGAAATCTCTATCCATACTTGTCCTTTAAAATTATTCTTAAGACCTTAGAATAGGATTTCCATTTGCATTAGACACTTTAGGAAACCAACAAAAACAAAACCCCAAAACAAAATAAAATCCATAAAACAACGAAGTAAGAAAAAGGTTAACTAAGCACACATGGTGCACCACACTTCATCAGTTTACGATACCCGGATTGATAATTTATGTAGAGAAATTTAAGACGTTAAATTGACTAGACACTTTGTTCATTAAAAGCTGGGATATTTCCTGGTTGTTCGGCATCTTGGTGTTCTTCTTCTTGGAATGTGGTGTTTGTGGTAATTTCTACATTTTCTTCCTCTTCTATATCCTCTACCGGAGCGGCTGAAAACTGCCATCCTTTTGGCTTTGGAGGTTGTCTTCTTTTCCTCTCTTTTTTGCTTTTTGGACAAGCATTTTGTAGATGACCAGTTTGATGACATATGCGGCATCTGAAGGCGGTGTTTTCATAATCAAGAGGTTGGGACCATTGCTTTTCATTGTGGAATAAGAGGATGCGGTCTAGTAACTCTTGACTGAGATCAACCTCCACGCAGATTCTGGCAAAGGTGTAGATGTCCTTGGTAAGACGCTCACTATCTACTTTTAAAAATTTCCCCAGAGCATTGCCAATGCCTACTAATACTTTGATGTGCCAAAAATGTAGCGGTAGGTATACACAAATATTTTCTCCTTGAACCGAAAATGAGACAACCATATTGATTTTTCATTATGTTCCTTTCAATGTCACAATACATATATATACATGTTGAATCATTCATAAACCCCAATCGATTAACCTTGGATTATAAAATAATCATAGTTCCCTTCACCGGATCTACAAAATACAATGGGGAAAAACCATCATGCCCAAAACCACGCGTAGAAATCATGTGCAAAACCATGGGTAGGTCTGCATAATTTTTTATTTCCTGGGGTGCAACTCTAAACCCTGTGTAGAGGGGCTACCGCCCCCCTATAAAATCCCATAACAGGGGGGCTTCAGCCCCCTTGCGACCCCCCCACTACACCCGACACAATGTAACAACACCTAAATCTAGTCGTGGAAAGAATATAACACACACCCAACATTCTCCCACTTGTTTTCTTTCCACATAGGGGGACACAAGAGTGTACAATCATTGGTCCCGCGCTGCAATGCCCATTGTTTCTCTACACCAAGAAAACTTCTTAATGCTCATAGATCTTTTAAATGCATCTGCAACATTCTTCAAAGTGTCGACCTTTACTAGCAACACCTTTTTCTCTTC
Organism: Pinus tabuliformis; assembly: GCA_031772625.1. Taxonomy (NCBI): domain Eukaryota; kingdom Viridiplantae; phylum Streptophyta; class Pinopsida; order Pinales; family Pinaceae; genus Pinus; species Pinus tabuliformis. The sequence continues at coordinate 142,643,451 of CM062811.1, read as the reverse complement.
AACCATATCCCTCACAAAGTGATACTGAACATTAATGTGCTTTGTCTTTGAAAGATAAGCATGGTTCTTTGTCAAGAAAATTGTACTTTATTTGCCACGATTTATCCTTATAGCTCGATGCACCAACTCCATACTTGAACCCAATCTCTATAACCAAAATTCTTCCTTGCTTGCATGAGTGGATGCCATGTAGTCAACCTCTATAGTTGAAAATGACACCACAAACTATCTCTTGTTCATCCAATTGATTTCTCCTCCAAATAGGTTAAACACATACCAACTTGCAAATATTCTCCGATCTTGATCTGTAGCCTAGTCTACATCAACAAAGCCGTGTATGTCCAAAAATATGTTAATCTTGGTCTTCCTTGGTAGCATAAACCATAATCACTAGTTCCACACAAATACCTGAAAACCCACTTCAGTGTTGTCTAATGCTCCCTCCATAGGTTTGACATAACTTGCTCAATACTCCCATTGCATGTGCAATGTATGGTTTGGTACTGACCATTGCATAAATAAATGTAACCCCCCCATCCCACATTTACCTGCTTTTACAAGCTCTCAAGGTAAACATGATATGAGAGTTACTATGACATGAAATGACCTCCAAGTTCTAGTTATGGAAGTGAGGTCTACTAATCGGAAACAAATTGCCTCTCCTCAGGGACATCATATCACCCAGGTGTCTAACAATAACCACTGGTGATCAATCCTTGAGTTAGAACTTCCACTTCTCAATCTTTACATCCCAACCACAAGCTTGCCACATTATGCATGCGCTTAGAAGGCTCAAACCATACTCATGAGCCTTCCTGCATATGGTTGTGACCAAAATTGTTCAGTTCAAAGGGTGCAATTGTGAGATCAGTGAAACTTTCTCAGGGCTAGCCTACAAGCCACTACCCAAAACAACCCAAAAATTTCTAGAATCATATCTAGGATAATCACAAGTCTAAACAATCAATGCTAGAGCTAGATATTGTCCAAGACATGCCTACTACAAGATAGGTATTTCGCCAAACATATGGTAAACATAGTATCTAAAGGTCATGAATTCATATCTAATCATGATCTTCTTAACTTCATCAAAAAAGTATCAAGAAGGCTCAATGCCCTCTCAAGCTAGTTGCAATAACACTTGTTAGCCCATGCATACATTAACCATTTCATAACTAATCAAATCATGAACAAGATCCATAGTAAGAGCACATCATTCAACCATGATTGTAACCAACATATAACCAGAATAAAATCCATGACAAACCAACCATAAAATCAACAAAATAACCATTACATGTGCACATAGATCACAATAGGAAATTAACTTATATTAATCATATGCAAAGGCTAACCAAGTCAAGGATTTCCACATACCACCCGACCATAGATTGGGTAGAACCAAATATCCCTTTTAGGAAATCACCCCTATGCCATATTCTAAGCATGAATGTGGGATCATATGGGTTAAACCAAAATAGAATCAACCAAGGCTTCCAGAGACCAAACCACCTCAACCCTCAACCATAGTGATTTCATCTATACCAGTCCAGAAATCACTAGCATAAAAAAAAGCTTGGATGCCTCCGAATTCCTTCACCAAATCCAAAGGAATTTTCCTATATCCACCCATCCATCAAGAGTTCTAGGAGAAAGCCCATCTCCACCCTTGACCCTTGGGAATTTTTCTGAGACCACCTCAACTGGGATCAAAGCCTACATCATGGCTATCCAGGAAATGGAAAGGCAAGGTTGAAATCACTGTCCATATAGGAAAATCTCATGCCAACGAAAACAAACATAAACCATAAACCAATGCATGTACCATGCATCTAAATATCAATAACAAAAACACACATGCAACCTGTTACCTGCAATGAACTCCAACTATAACTGTTTATCCAACCTTCTTTTCCATTTCCCACAATTCATTTTCTTTTCCTTTTCTTGCTTCTCTCCAAGTCCAAGTGAATGTTAGGATGCTCCAAGAATGCTCTAAGTTTTCAAGAGTGTAAGAGAGCTAGAATAAACAAGAGCTGAGCCAAAAACTGTGAAAAAGTTGTGAATTCATAAAAAGTTGTGACTTATTTCTCTAATGCATTTTTATCATTGATGTCTATTCTCTTCCTTTCCTTTTTCTTTTTTTCTTCACTTTCCTTCATTTTATATCTAATTTCCCTTGCATTCATAGTTGTGTTTCTTCATTTCCTTTTCTCCTATTTTCCTTTATTTCCTTAATTAAATTCCATTTATTACCTCTTTGCCTTTGCCAAATTCTATAGCCATTAATAAACCGCAAGTGATTCCCACTATAATGTTTACCCACCATTAAAATTGGAATACATGTCCCATGACCCTGGTTTTATTTTATTTACATAGAAAATTAAGCCAAGGTCGTTACAAACACCTCCCTCTTAGGGGAATGTCATCCTCAATGTTCTATGCCGCTTATGACCAAGGAAACATACAATCTATGGAGCTTTATAACACAACTCATTGCAATATTTACAATATACCAAACTACTAAAAATACGATCACCACACTGCTTATTGGAAATTTATAACACAACTCATTGCAATATTTACAACACACACACACACACACATAACCAAAACACATATACCAAACACATTTGCTCAACCAACAAACAAGGAAGGATACAAATCCCACATCTGATCAACCATCTCCCATCTAGCTTCATCGGGCCCAAGTGCTTCCATTGCACTTTAATATGCTCCATTTCTCTATTCTAGAGCATGAGCTATTTCTGCTGCAATATGCATTATGGATCTGGCTGGAACTCTCCCTCTAGTTCCATCTGCAATACAGACCAATCAATCACATGATCAACATCCCGCATATATCTCTTAGGAAATGAAACATGGAAAACATCATGGAATTTCACCGTTGGCATCAATACAAGTCTATAGGCCACTGGTCCAATCCTATCAAGGATCTAAAAAGGTTCGCAATACCAAGGTGCCATCTTAGAACATGGCACAAACCTCAAGGATCTCCTCTTGGGCTTGATGCGCAAGTACACATGCTACCCAACCTGAAACTCCTTGAATGCTCTATGCTGATCCACATAATTCTTGTTTCTGTCCTGTATTACCTTTAAATTCCTTTCAATAACCTGCATCTCCTACTCCATCTTATCCAAGATATCTGGTCCAATCAACACCCTGTTCACTGGATCACTCTAGTTTATAGGAGTATTACAACTCCACCCATATAGAGCCTCAAACAGACTCATCTTTAAGGATTCCTAATACCCATTATTATAAGAAAACTCCACCAGTGGAAGATACTCCTCCCACCTTCTCTGTTGATGCATGACATACATCCTCAAAATATCCTCAAGAATCCTGCTAACCCTATTTGTATGTCCATCTGTTTGCGAATGATAAGTTTTACTGAAGGCTAACTCTATCTGCAAGCCTGCAAACAACTCCTTCCAAAACTTGGAAGTGAAATTGACAACTTTGTATGATACAATCTTCTTGGGAATTCCATGCAACCTCACTATCTCTCCGATGAAGATCTAAGATACCTCACTATCTAACTTAGTATACATCATTGTAATGAAGTGAGCTACCTTGCTCAACCTATCAACCACAACCATGCTTCCTCGATGTCCTCGGAAAACCAGCAATGAATTCCATGGAAATGACCTCCCATTTCCATTATGGAATCAGAATAGGATGCAATAGACAAACTGGATGCTTGCATTCAACTTTCACTTGATGACAGTCCAAAGACTTTGCAACAAACTCAACCGCCTCTTTCTTCAAATTCGGCCAATAGTAGAAATTATTAACAATTGTTAAAGTCTTTTGGTATCCTGGGTGGCCTGAATACAAATTGACATGAAACTCTCACAAGATAAGATTATTCAACTCACCATTGTTAGGAACATAGATCCTTCTCCTAAATCTAACCAAGTCATCTATTTTGAGGTAATACTCCTCATCCCTATCATATTCACCCTATTACTGCAATCTCTAATTCAATTTCTCGTACTTCTCATCCTGCTGCCCTGCATACAATATCTGCTCCTGTAAATATGTCACATAAGAGATCACAGCTAAAATATGATTCACTTTCACTCTCCTACTGAGAGCATTTGCAACTTTTTTCTCTTTTCCCTTGATGTACCTAATCTCAAAGTCAAACTCACTAAGGGTAGCCAACCATCTAGCTTTCCTGGCATTCACATTGTGTTGGTCAAACATATACCTCAATCCACTATGACCATTCATCCGAACAAAACTCCTGCTAAAGAGTTAATGTCTCCACATCTTCAACGCATGAATGATGGCTACCAATTCAAGATCACGAGTCACATAGTTATGCTCATGCTCATTCAACTTCCCTGATTCATAGCAAACCACCTGTCCTTCCTGCAATAGGACGCCACAAATCCCTTCCTTACAAACATCTTTACAAACTATAAACTCCTTATCAGGATCCACAATCTTCAAAATTGTAGCATTTGTAAGAAAATGATTCAACTGATACACTCTTCAGTCCATTCAAACTTCTTCCCTTTCCCCTGCAAATATGTAATAAGATAACTAATCTTAGAGAAGTTCCTAATGAACCGCCTGCAATAACCTGCCAATCCCATGAATGATCTGACCTCATCCACGTTCCTTGGATATGGCCACTCCATGATAGCTTTAATATTATTTGGTTCCACTACTATCCCTTCCTTGGAAATAACATGTTCCAAGTAATGAATCCAAGTCTGAAAAAAACTGCACTTGTTGAGCTTGACATACAACTAATGCTCTCTCAACAATCTCAACACTGCTTCCAAGTGCTCTGCATGCTCTTCCTCATTCTTTGAATATACCAATATGTCATCAACAAAGACTATCACAAACTTATCCAGGTAAGGGCACAACACATTATTCATCAAACACGTGAAGGTTGTTGGAGCATTGGTAAGACCAAAAGGAACCACCACAAACTCATAGTGCCCATACCTTGTACGAAATGTAGTCTTGTAGATGTATTCTTCTTTCATGCACACCTAATGATATCTTGATCTCAGATCAATATTCAAAAACATTGCAACTCCCTTTAGCTTATCAAACAAATCTTCAATCCGTGGCCATGGATACCTATTCTTGATAGTCACATTGTTCAGATTCCTGTAATCAATGCACAATCTAAGAGTACCATCCTTCTTCTTTATAAAAAACAATGGTGCTCCCCAAGGAAATACGCTTGGCCTAATGCATCCTTATCAAGCATCTCCTTAAGCTGCAACTTTATTTCCACCAATTTCATAGTACTCATCTTGTACGATGCCTTAGATGTTGGTGCTTCTCCTAGCATCAAATAAAAAGAATTATCCACCTCTCTTGAGAAGGAAATTATAGAATCTTTGTAGTAAACACATCATGAAACTACTGCATGTTGAGATTGCAACAAGATGATGGAGCTTAGTGAAAAGAGTCGCCTTCACTAAGCGGGCCCGCAGGCAAATTATGGCGCAAGTTCTATTTTTGATCACAGTGTGGATGATCACAGTGTGGGTGACCACAGTGTGAGTGATCACAGTATGAGTGATCAAAGTCTATTTTTAGACTGGCTGTCAAAAATAGAAAAGTCAAATATTATTGTCTCATAATAATATTTGGACTATAAACTTGATCTTATTCTCTTGGAGCACTTCAGGATGAGCTACGGATGTGGTACATGCAGATCCCAGAAGGAAATATGTGGTTACCTACGGGATGACTAATATTTGCATGCAGGACTTCAGTTAGAACTCAAGTGAGTTGAGTTTAGTGGATTGGAGGTGCAGTTGATGGAGTTGTGTTCAGTTTAGCTTTGTTAAACTGGTTGTATTTAGTCTAACTGGTAAATAGACTAGAGATGAGTTGGGTGAATTAGTTATTAATTAATTCACAAGTTATTAACTCATAATGCAACTATAGAATACATCAGTTAACTCAGTTGCATGTCAGTGCATGTTCAGTTCAGCAGGGACAGGTGTTAGAGAATCAGATTGCTATCAGTTGTGACTATAGTTGTTCGTGATGATTTGCACAATCAGAGGGATTGAGTATGCAAATGAATTGGCCAATATCAAGAATTGTAGCATGTGCTCACGTCCAACAGAGTGTGAGTGATTCTTTGAAGGTGAAATACGAGTTTGGTAAACCATTCTCATCAGTTCTTGAGCAGGTATTGAGATGGAGAGGCAGGCAAGCAGTGGAATAGATTTGGAGATCAGATCTGAGCTGTATTGTGTGTAACAGGTGGAGCTGGTACTGGATTGCTTGTGATAATCATTGTACTTTGTAATGTTACATGTTCTCAATCATTAATATACAGATAGTGTGGGGTTTTTAGCGAGATGCTTTCCCCGGGTTACATACTGTGTTAATGTATGAATGCTCTTGATGTTTTATTGTTATTGATGCTGCTATATTGATTATCAACGTAGAGGAGCTTATGTATTGTGTATGTATTCCGCAATAGTACATGATCAGGATAATCTCTGTTGAATATGTGTTAAATTATTCAAAATTTCTACACTGCAAGACATGGTACCTCCTTAGAATTCATCATCCTCATCCTCTTTCTCTTTGTCACTAGAAATATGAATTGCAAAAAATACACATCCCTTCCTACGATTGTGCTTTGCTTGCATAGCTGTAACCATCCTCACTGATGTAGGCTTCTTCTTCCCCTATAAGATTCTCCTTTCCCCATCATCATCCAGACACTCAATGGCCTTGTCATAACAATATACCTTGGTCCTATGAATGAACAACATGTCCATGCCCAAAATCATGCTATATGCTCCTGAATGAAGCACATTTAGATGTGTTGATGTAGGCATACCATTAAGATCAAATGCACAAGATCTCACCCAATGATGAACTCTTCTCTTGGTTCCTGTAACCAACTGCACCAACCAAGATTTTGCATGCACTTCTTTACTCAACCGAAACTAATCCATCATGTCAGGACTAATATAACTATAATTAGATATAGGATCAATCAAAATAGAAACAACTTGATCACAAATCTTACCTTCCATCTTGATAATGGATGCCTGATGATATGCCTTCCTATCATCCACTGTTGCATAAATCCATGGAATACATTAGAGAAATTTTGAGGTATAAAATGGGCCTCCTAAGAAAAAGTATAAAATAATAGTGGAAATAATAAAATAAGATTAGATTACCTCATCAATTTTTGGAGTGAAAAAAGAAAAAAAACTACTTTTTCAATTTGTATTTTCAAATTATCTTCCCATGATTTTACTCAAATTTCGAGTGGGAGCACTCATTGGATGTGGAATTTAATTTCACATCCAAGGAGTACCCATGTTGAATACTTTCGATGGATCCTGCTACACAAAAATGAGAAATGCATGAAAAAACATGATGGTAATAATGTTTTTCATGTATTTCTCATTTTTTATGTAGTGGGCTCCATAGAAAGTACTCAACATGGGAACTCTTTGGATGAAAAATTAAATTCTGTATCCAACAAGTGCTCCTGCTCAAAATTTGAGTAAAAATGTAGGAGATAAGTTTAAAATACAAGTTGAAAAAGTAGTTTTTTCATTTTTTTTATTATTTCTTATCATTTTACCTTTTTACTCCAAAAATGGTGAATCATCCCCCATGGTTGACATCATCATCTTCAATTTTATTAGTTCTTATAAAGTTTATTTTGGTTGTACATTTTTTCTTTGAGGCCCATTTTTGACCTCAAAATTTCTCTAATGCTCTCACCTACATCTCCAACTATCTGTGCCTCCTAAGCACTATAGATCTAAGGCCCACCACACTGATGTAATGGAAAATCCCTCCTGTGATGTTGTCCACCACATGTCCAACACCTCACATGTTTCATGCCACCGCCTTTATTCTGCTTCTCCTAAGGTTGAGATCCATGTCCTCTCTTAGTTGAATTGAACTTCCCCACATTCTCCTTGTCACTTGCATCCTGAGATCTTTCTCGCTTCTTAGGCCATTTTCATTTTGTCTTCTCATTACCTTTCCAGTCATGCTTGAACTCAGGTTTGCACTTAGACTACTCATACCAATGCTTCAACTTCTTGTTGAATTTATCCAATGACTAAGCCTCATCATACTCAATTTGAACTTTGAATGCTAAAGGTAATCCATTGATGAACCTTTCAACCTTCATCTTCTCATCCTTGAGGTATGACACATACCACAACAACTCCAGAAACTTGGTCGTGTACTCTTCATCTGTCATGGAATCCATCTTGAGCCCATAGAATTCCTTGGCCTTCCCGTCATAATATCTCTCAGAAAAGTACTTCTTCCCGAAGAGTATTTTAAACTCATGCCAACTCAGATACTCTTCCCTAATGCCTCTGACATGCTTAACATCCTACCACCAGATATCTAATTTTCCATTGAAAATAAAGGTAGCTATCTTAGCTTTCATATTCTATGAATAATCTTGCAATATGAAGAACTTCTTAATCCCAAGAAACCATGCTTCTGCATCTTCTGATTTCTTGACTTCCCCATCAAAAGTAGGAGGCTTGGATTTCCTAAACTCATCTGCAAAGTACCCCGTCTCACTCCTCCTGTAAATATGTTAGCAATATTGATGGTGATTTCTCTCAGAATTGAAGCTATAATGGAATCCATCAGTTCTAGCCTTCCTGTCAAGAGTATCCAAGGATATGCCACCTCTCACTGTATCATCCTTGTACAACATGTAACCCTTCCAAGAACTACTTCCATCTACACCATTTGTCTTTTCTTCCTGTCCATAATTCATCCCTAACTGTCCCTGCTTTTGCAAATTTATAAGGCTCTGAAGAATGACTACATTAACCTCAACTTGATTTTCCTGAGCTCTTGCAAGTATTTCCTATGCCTCAATCAACCTATTACTATATGCCTTGCAAATTCAAATCTCTACCCTCAAACTCCTTAGTTTATCTCTTAGATTAGGAGAATACTCTTCTCCTTGTTGCTCAATTGACTTTTCCCGTCCTACTGATTTCACATCAGGCTTGTAAGGGGAGTCATGTGAATTGTATTCCACCATTATGTTATTAATCTCTAAAATTCTATTTCCTGCAATCATACCATGTTAGATAAACCAAATGGAAGACATAATCAAAATCATACCTGAGTGTATCTCAGGGTAGGCTATCACCTTTGCATAAATTATTTCATATTAGCATGATATATATAATAATAGAAAAACATATCAACATCATGATGCATGTATGATAATAATACAAAACTATAGCAAAAAATGCACACATGATAACCATAACCATCTGCATGTACCTTGAGGTCTAGTGTTGCAACCTCACTCTAATACCACCCTGTGGTATTAGATACCACCCAACGAAACCATAACACCTATCTGATACCGCCTTGTAACCCCCCCATCCCACATTTACCCGCTTTTACAAGCTATCCAAGTAAACATGAGTTGAGAGTTACTATGCCATGACCCGACCTCCAAGTTCGAGTTATGGAAGTGGGGTCTACTAATCAGAAACATATTTCTTCTCCTCAAGGACATCAGATCACCCAGGTGTCTAACAACAACCACTGGTGATCAATCCCTGAGCTGGAACTTCCACTTTCAAGATTTACACTCTAACCACAAGATTGACACATTGTGCATGTGGTTGGAAGGCTCTAACTACACTCATGATCCTTCTTGCATGTGGTTACAATTGAAATTCTTTAGTTTAGAGGGTGCAGTTGCGAGATCAATGGAACTTTTTTAGGGTTTTCCTATAGGCCACTACCCAAAACAACCCAGAACTTTCAAAAATAGGATCTAGGATAGTCACAAGTATAAACAATCAATACTCTAGCTATATCTTGTTCAAGATATGTCTAATACGTGATAGAAATTTCGTCAAATATATGGTAAACATAGTAGTTACAGGTAATAAATGCATATCTGATCATGATCTTCTTAACTTCATCAGAGAATTATAAGGAATTCTCAATGCCCTCTCAAGCTAGCTACAACAACACTTGTTAGCCCATGCATACATTAACCATTCCATAACTTAATCAAATCATGAATAAGATTGATAGTAAGAGAACATCATTCAACCATGCATGTAACCAAAATATAACCAGAATAAAATTCATGACAAACCAACCATAAAATCAACACAATAACGATTACATGTGCTTATAGATCATAATAAGAAATTAAATCATATTAATTATATGCAAAGGCCAACCAAATCAGGGACTTCCATGTACCACCCGACCATAGATTGGGTTGAACCAAATATCTCTTTCAACCAATTACCCTCGTGCCATATTCCAATCATGGATGTGGGATAATATGGGTTAAACCAAAATAGAACCAACTAGGGCTTCCAAAGACCAAAGCACCTCAACCCTCAACCACAATGATTTCATCTAAACTGGTCCAAAAATCATAACATAAAAACAAGCTTGGATGCTTCCGACTTCCTTCACCAACGCCAAAGTAATTTTCTTGTCTCCACCCATCCATCAAGAGTTCCAGGATAAATTCCATCACCACCCTTGACCCTTGGGAATTTTCCTGAGACCACCTCAACCAGGATCTAAGCCTACCGACCATCCAAATCTTAATCAAAATAGAGAACCCACTACATCATGGCTATCCAAGAAATGGAAAGGCAAGACTGAAACCATTGTCAATCTAGGAAAATCCCATGCCAATTACAACACACATAAACCATAAACCAATGCATGCACCATGCCTCTGAATCTCAACAAGGAAATCACACATGCAACCTATTACCTGCAATGAAATCCAAATGTAGTTGTTGGTCCAACCTTATTTTCAATTGCCCACAATTCCTTTGCTTGCTTCTCTCCAAGTCCAAGTGAATTCTAGGATTCTCCAAGAATGGTCGAAGCGTGCAAGAGTGTAAGAGAGCTAGAACGAACAAGAGCTGAGCGAAAAACTGTCAAAAAAGCTATGAACTAATCAAAAGTTGTGACTTGTTTCTTTGATACCTTTTTATCATTTATGTCTAGTCTCTTCCTTTTTAACTTTTTCTTCATTTTCCTTCATTTTCTCTCTAATTTCCCTTCCATGCATATTTATGTCTCTTCATTTTACTTTTCTCCTATTTTCCTTTATTTCCATAATTAAATGCCATTTATTGCCTCTTTGGCTTTGCCAATTTCTATAGCGAGTGATAAACCACATGTGATGCCCACTATAATGTTTACCCACCATGCAACTTGGAATTAATATGTCCCATGATCTTGGTTTTATTTTATTTACATAGAAAATCAACGGGTTTGTTACACTCAAGCTACCAACTATAGTCACATATGGAACACGAGATATGCCATCTTCCTCTTTTTGTGTCTTGGGACATTGTTCAACATATAAATTTACATCTACATGAATAGGAACGTTCATCGGTTTACTATCTTGCATATTAAACCTATGCAATATTGTTTCGACATAATTCCTCTGGTTTAACCAGAGCTTCCTCTTTGCCTGATTTCGTTTAATTTCCATGCCCAAAATATAGGTTGCAACACCATCATCCTTCATGTGAAATTTACAAGACAATTGGGTCTTCAAATCCTAGATAATTTCTTTGTTATTTCAAATCAACAACATATCATCCACATACAAGACCAAATAAAAAACACGGTCACCAATTATTTTAAAATACACACAATGATAAGCTTTGATCCTTGTGAAGCCAAGTCCCCGTATATATGTATCAATTTTTTGATACCACATCCTTGGTTACTATTTTAAACCACACAAAATCTTTTTTAACTTGCACACCAGTTCTTTCTTACCCTTCACAACAAAATCTTTTGGTTGCTTCATGCATATCTCTTCTTCCATATTCCCATGAAGAAATGTTGTCTTCACATCCATTTGCTCTACTTCAAAACCAAAAGTAGCAACAACAGATAAAAGTAATATAATAGAAGCCAACTTGGCATCTTGAGAAAAAATATCACCAAAGTCAGTTCCCGACACCTAGGAATAACCTTTTGCTACCAACTGATCTGAATTTGGGTTATTAGATTTCTGTGCTAAGATCCTCATCAGAATATAAAAATGTGCTTGAGGTTTGTACTCCAAAATAACAAGTAAAAACATGAGTTTTTATGTGTGTTTTATTAAGTTAATTTCACGAAAAAATTTAAACAAGAAACCAAAACACTGAATGGAAGCATGCATGAATCAGTAATACACCAACCATTGTTAAAGGAGTTCACCCCTCCTGGGTTACATCTCCTTGGATCATCTCTAAAGGAATGACACCTTCTCATTATGCTCAATGTCTAGAAAAGAAGAGTACATAAACTGCTGAAATGGAATGGTTAGTATCTCCATCAAAGAAACAACTTCTGAAAGAGTTCTCACTCCATACACATGTTAACATACAATAAAACATGTAAACCTTCAGCAAAGGCATCTTACACCAAGACCCCATACTCCAACTTTAAAGAGCATAAACAGTACCACAATCCACTTGAAGTACATAAACAAGTCTCTTCTCCAAAACACATGTAGAGAAAAGAGGAATAAAATCTACAACATTGATGTAATGGTTGTTGCAGAAAGCACATGGAGGTTGGAAAACCCCTGCAAGGTCATCTCCATCTTCAAACTCCTCCATAAACTGAATGAACATTTTGGTTGACCATGGCACCCAAAGGCTTCAATTTGCAAAAATCCTATCTAGAACTTCTCCTTTGATCCTGAAACCCGCTCCAATGAGTCCAGAATACCCAAACATGGCTACTTAGCCTCTTTTTGCATCCAGTTTGGTCGAAAACTGGAGAAGTTATGACCTCTTCTAGTTTTTCCACTGTTCGCTCTACAATTTTCACAAAATCCAGCATCATCCTACAAATTTTGGGTAGATTTGTAGGACCGTTAATTTTTCTGCAGAGGCCTTAGAACCAAAATCTGGGTCATATAGGGACCATGCGACTAGGGGCTAGTCCCCGGTGCTGGCCCCCCTCTCTCTGATGGTCACAGTAACCGTTAGTGGTTAAGATTGATGCATTCACATGGGAGTTGGTGGCAATGACTATTAGCGGTCACAACAAATGCTAACACTTGGCGGTTATGGTGATCACATGGGGGTTTGGTCCCGCGGTTAGGCGGTGACGGTGACGGTGACCTTGGCGGTGGTGGTAATGGTTGCGGTCAGCGTCGATGGTCACAATAACTGTTTGCCGCGTGTTCACATGGGGGGCGGTTAAGTCCGCCCGATCCCCCAACCTTGGCGGTAATACATGTTAAATAAAACCTGCAACCCATACATGTTATGTGGCAATGTGTAGGTGGATTGGAAACTTAGTGCACTGTGTTGTGGGAGGTCACGGGGTCAAGCCTGACCTCCGACCTGTCTTGCCATATAAAATTTTAAAGTGCCTTTGGCAGGACACATGGTGGCCTTTGGCTTAGCCACGTGTCACATCTTGATTGGCTAGAATAAAAACACATGGTCCAATTAGATGAAGCCAACTAAATGAAATATTCCAAGAATATTCTAAGAATATTCCCCTTTCCACCTAAGTGGCACGGATGCCCAGTCAGCATCCCTGTCAGCCACCTACAAAATTTTTACATGTTTGACAAAGTGAACAAATCATGTTTCTGGGAGCATACGGTGTCTATTTTGCATGAAACGAGTTGCACCAGATTCAGGATGACAAGATCTAAGTAGTCGTTAAAGTTCCACACCATTTTGACAACTTTGAATTTTTGGCAAATTTTGAGCTCCTGATCACTCTTCCCCACTGAAAAGCTTTTGGTCTCCAAAAGTTCACTTTAAATTGTTCAGCATTTGAAGGTACAGTTCCTTCATTTTTCCAAACTCGATCCAATCGATGATTGTAGTGCCTTGACTTGTACTTGTCTTGACTCTTTTTCAAGCTAAACTTGAAATATAACTTGACCAAAGAATTCAAGTTCGATGTTCTTCTCGGCTTTTCCATGTCGCTATGGCCATCCACAACAACATCCTTCCCAAGAAGAATTCCAAGGTGCTCATATGCAAAATATTTATCGAGGATAAGATCCCAAAATACTTTGACAAATGAACCAAAACAAGTTTCACATAGTGAATACTTGTATAACTTGAGTGCTTAACACATTTGTAACATACTGAATGTGCTGCAACTACTCATACAACAATTTTAAAATGCTTTCTTAAACTATAAATAGAAATGCATTTTACAAGATGGAATAATTTGACTCCCAAATTTTCCATTCAAATTGATTATCAACAAGCCAAAATAGCATATTAATGCCCAAATAAAACATTGTTGCATATAAGCGATTTATTTATGAACATCACTTTTACAAATTTCCCAACTATGGGGACAGGCATCTAGTGCAAAACAAAGATTTACAAACTTCAGTTGGACAAATAGTCTGCCCATTTCTTACCCAACCAGGTAAATGAACCCTCTATTTGAAATTTTTCTTCTTTTGAAGCTGCTTCAGGGATGGTCGCATCTTGCACCACTTTTTCTTTTGTCGCTTCCTCTTCTGGTGCTTGCATAATTTGCTTTCCCTTTCCAGGATGAAGTTGTGGAAACAATTTCCAACACTTATCGACCCAATGCCCATTGATATTGCAGTGAGTGCAAAAGTTATTTTGAGCTTCTCTTGGTTCACATGTCTTAAACCTTGGATGAGATTTTCTCTTTTTGGTCCCAATTCCATTAGTCGTAAACATATTCTTGATGATTTCTTTTCTTTTATAGCACTTGTCTACACAATGGTTAGATGAAAGGAAAAAGGTGCATGGAAACACATTCCTCAACATGTTATTCAAATCAACATGTTGTTTTCCATTATGAAAATCGTTTGAATTAATAAGACGATTATACATTTTTTTTTTTATCCTTTGGCTTACGCTTCTTGCATGAGGAACTTGCATGGAAAGAAGAACTTAATTTTGTTTCTTCTTCAACTTCTTCATCTCTCTTTGGAGATGTTTTTCACTTCAAGTCCTCCTTATTCTTTAGGAACCAAGCAGGTACCAATTCTGTATGCAAATCCAAACATCTTTCCTCCTCATGTCCTCTCTTATGGAAAAAGGAACACGATACTCAAGAGTTGTCGTTAGAAGACCATTCTTCTTTTGCAACACATTTAGGCCTCTCCTTTGCCTTAATTGGATTTTTAATGCCTTGATGGTTTACTCCAAGGCCTCCTCCCTTGTAACCCATCTTGGCCAAGAGCTTGGATCCAATGCCTTTACTATGTTTTTAAAAGGTTGTAAATGAAATTACATCAACAATTTCATGTAAAGAAGAAGCATGTAAATGCTTACCATTTGCCTCATATTTTGATTGACATACAAATATGTTTTCAAACTCTCTTTTGATTCTAGATGTGTCCTCTTGAACTCTTTGGCTCTATTCTTTTAGCTCCTTGAATTTTGGTGCTGATAGAACCTCATCCTCCACATCATGTGGACAAAAGGTACAAACTTGTCTATCTTCCTTCTTTGAGGGGCTTTCTACACTAGCATTTTGCATAAGAGTTGTAGAAAAACATGAATATTGTGGAGAAGATGGTGGTTTATCACCATTCTTGTTACCTTCTTCACTTGGAGAACATTCTCCTCTTGGAGGTCTAGAGCTTTCACCTTGCAATTTGGTATTCCTCTCTTCATAGAGGATTTTCACCATTTCTGCCATGCCTAAGAAAGTCTTTCTAAAAACCTTCACATCCTCTGACATTCTTGCAGGATCTCCTCCTTGGGACATCTTTGTTTGAATCTTCTATTGCAACTTGAGGTAGAACTAGTGGTAGAGATTGTAACAATCTTTCTCTCCTTTCCAAAACCTTCTCCTCACTTGAGCTTCAAAACACATTCACTTGCAAACAACAGTCAATTCCTCCTTGCACAAAGCAAACCAGTGCTTTGATACCAACTTGATTTGAATTTGGAATATTAGATTTCTGTGCTAAGATCCTCATCAGAATATAAAAATGTGCTTGAGGTTTGTACTCCAAAATAGCAAGTAAAAACATGAGTTTTTATGTGTGTTTTCTTAAGTTAATTTCATGAAAAAATTTAAACATGAAATCAAAACACTGAATGGAAGCATGCATCAATCAATAATACACCAGCCATTGTTAAAGGAGTTCACCCCTCCTGGGCTACATCTCCTTGGATCAGATCTAAAGGCATGACCCCTTCTCATTATGCTCAATGTCTAGAAAAGAAGAGTACATAAATTGCGCAAATGGAATGGTTAGTTTATCCTTCAAAGAAACAACTTCTACAAGAGTTCTCACTCCATACACATGTTAACCTATAGTCAAACATGTAAACCTTCAGCAAACATAGGCATCTTACACCAAGACCCCATACTCCAACTTCAAAGAGCATAAACAATACCACAATCCACTTGAAGTACATAAACAAGTCTCTTCTCCAAAACACATATAGAGAAAAGAGGAATAAAAGCTACAGTACTGATGTAATGGTTGTTGCAGAAAGCACATGGAGGTTGGAAAACCCCTGCAAGGTCATCTCCGTCTTCAAACTCCTCCATAAGCATAATCAACACTCTATTTGACCATGGTACCCATAGGCTTCAATTTGCAAAAATCCTATCTAGAAGTGCTCCTTTGATCCTGAAACCTACTCCAATGAGTCCAAAATATCCAAAAATGGCTACCTAACCTCTTTTTTCATCCAATTTGGTCGAAAATTGGAGAAGTTATGACCTTTCCTAGTTTTTCCACTATTCGCTCTAATATTTGCACAAAATCTGGCATCATCCTACAAATTTTCCCCATTTTTCGCTAACGGAGCAAAAAATTCCCCAGATTTCAAGCAGATTTGTAGGACCATTAATTTTTCCGCCGAGGCCTTAGAACCAAAATCTGGGTCATATGGGGACCATGCGCCCAAGGGCTAGCCCCAGGCGCTGGCTCCCCTCTCTCCGATGGTCACGGTAACCATTAGCAGTTAAGATTGATGCGTTCACATGGGAGCCGGTGGCGGTGACTACCAGCGGTCACAACAAATTCTAACACTTGGTGGTTATGGTGATCACATGGGGGCTTGGTCCAGTGGTTAGGCAGTGATGGTGACGATGACCTTGGTGGTCACAACAAACATTTGCAAGTGTCCACATGGACGGAGCAACAAATTCCCCAGATTTCAGGCATATTTGTAGGACCATTAATTTTTCCGCTGAGGGCTTAGAACCAAAATCTGGGTCATATGGGGACCATGCGCCCAAGGGCTAGCCCCAGGCACTGGCTCCCCTCTCTCTGATGGTCACAGTAACTGTTAGTGGTTAAGCTTGATGCATTCACATGGGAGCCGGTGGCGGTGACTGTCAGTGGTCACAACAAATTCTAACATTTGGCGGTTATGGTGATCACATGGGGGCTTGGTTCGGTGGTTAGGCGGTGATGGTGACGATGACCTTGGTGGTTACAACAAACATTTTCAAGTGTCCACATGGATGGAGCTATTGGCGGTTTAGGTGATGGTGGTGACAGTTGCAGTCAGTGTTGGTGGTCATAATAACTGCTGGCTGCGCGTTCACATGTGGGTGGTTAATTCTGCCCCACCCCCCAACCTTGGCGGCAATACATGCTAAATAAAACCTGCAATGATACATGTTAAGTGACAATGTGTAGGCAGATTTGAAACTCGGTGCACTGTGCTGTGGGAGGTCGCAGGGTCAAGCCCGCCCTCCGATTTGTCTTTCCATTAAAAATTTTAAAGTGCCTTTAGGAAGACACATGGCGGCCTTCGGCTTAGCCACATGTCACCTCCTGATTGGCCAGAATAAAAACACATGGTCCAATCAGATGAATCCAACTAGACAAAATATTCCAAGAATATTCCCCTTACCACTTAGGCAGTACAGATGCCTAGTCAGCATCCCTGCTAGCCACCTACAAAAGTTTTACTTATTTGACAAAGTGAACAGATTGGTTTCTAGGAGCATACAGTGTCCGCTTTGTGTGAAATGAGTTGCGCCACATTCAGGATGACGAGATCTACATAGTCGTTTAGGTTCCACACCATTTTTACAACTTTCAATTTTTGGCAAATTTTGAGCTTCTGATCACCAACCAAGATTTGTATTTCTCCACCTTGCCTTCTGAATTCATCTTCTTCTTAAACACCCATTTGTTGCCAATGGGTTTCCTTCCGGCTGAAAACTCCACCAAATTCCAAGCCTCATTTTTGTTTAAAGATGTCATTTCTTCAACCATGACCTCCTTCGAGAGTTTACCATCCTCTTAATCCTCTACTTCTCTGATAATTCTGGGATCATCATAAGTAATAGATAAAGAAAATTTTGAACAGAAATAAAATGGACTATACCTCTCTGGATTCCTTCTCTCTCGAACTAGTCCTCAAAACTAGAGTGTGTGGCTCTTCCTCTTCCGATTCTTGTTCTACTGTAGAGTCGGATTCTTCTTCCTTTAGGTTCCTTTGGTAGGAATTCATGTTTAATAACATATTTCACCTCTCTAAACACCACATCTCAGTTGTACACAACCTTCCTTGTTTTTGGGTTCAAAATCTTATAACATTTTAAACCATCCTTATAACCAATAAAGATGCACCTTTCATATTTACTATCCAACTTGGTTCTTTTCTCCTTTGGAACATGTACATATGCATCATAGGCAAATACCCTAAGATGTGCGAGAGAGGGTTTCTTACCAGTCCATACCTCATGTGGAGTCTTATCCTCCAACATTGATAAAGGTGAATTGTTAAATTGGTGACATGCAGTATCCACTGCCTCTTCCCATAATTCTTGTCCTAACCCAATACCACTAAGCATGCTTCTTGCCTTTTCCATCAATGTCATGTTCATTCTTTCTACGACTCCATTTTGCCGAGGTGTGTATGGAGTAGTCTTCTGCCATGCTTCAAATTCCTTCTTGTAGAACTCTCCACCATTGCCTATCCTTAACACCTTAATCTTCTTCTCTATCTAATTTTCCACCAGAGCCTTAAGTTCTTTAAACCTGGATTTAAGAGATCTGTGGTTTATATCTTTTGACTTAGTTACCGGAGAATCCACAGTACGAACCATTTTTCTGTCAACATTTCAAATCCCAACTGGGATCCATCATCAGGACTTATGAATGATGATAAAAGAAGAGCTGATTTGAAGGAAATAAATAATTATGAGGAGAATAGATTTAAGGATCAACAGAATTTCGGCTTGAATTTTTATTTTTATTTATTTATTTATTTTTTAATTAAAGATTTTTGAATAAATTATTTTTATTTTTATTTTATTTTATTTTCTTTAAACCTATCAAAGACTTCTGATTTCCTCTGGAGGAAATATATCCATGTATTCCTCGAGAAGTCATCTATAAATGAGACATAGTACATAAATTTACCCAATGATGGAACCGACACAGGTCCAAACACATCACTGTGCACAAGCTCCAATATCCCTTTCGCCCTCTTAGCACCAGAGGGGAAACTCACCCGATTCTACTTCCCATATACACAATGTTCACATAAATTGAAATCCAAAGAACAATTAGACATACCTTATACCATACCATTACCATGTAGTATTTGAAGGCCTTTCTCTCCAATATGTCAAAGTCTTTGATGCCACAACATATTCTTTTCTCTAGAGACCGCTAGATTTTATGCTCCACTTTCAGGAACCATAGATCTGTAGCACCCATCTATAACAATGTTACTTATAATTTTATATAGAGTTCCAATCTGAGCTCCTCGCAGCAATACCAGTGTTCCCTGAACCATATTGCAGGTATCTTTCTCAAACATTGATTTTACACTTGCATCATCCATATTTCTTACAAAAATTAGATTTCTAGCCAATGCAGGAATATGCGTAACATCAGGAAGTGTTCTAATCATTCCACCTTACAACTTTAGCTTTACTTTTTCACATCCTATGATTCTAGCCTTCCTATCATCTCCTAGGAAGACATCACCGTCATCATATTTCTTGTACTCGCAGAACCACTCCTTATGGGGAGTGAAGTGAAAGGATACACTTGGGTTAATCAACAATGCCTCATGATTTACATGTGTCTTTGAAGAAGAAGCCAAGTGCACATCCCCACCTTCATTTGAGGTAATCTCATGATTTACATGTGTCTTTGAAGAAGAAGCCAAGTGCACATCCCCACCTTCATTTGAGGTAATTTTTTCCTTTACAGAAGGGGCATCATCAAATCCCTTTGCTTTCTTAGGAGTTTTAGATTTACAATCCTTTTTGTAGTGCCCTTCTTTTCCGCATTTCCAACATACCTTTACATATTTTCCTGGAGAGTTAGATCCCCCTCTAGATTTAGATCTCCCACATAAGAACTTATTTATAGTTTTTTTAAGGAACGTCCTCTTACGGATAAAGCATCTATTCTGAATCTCCATATTTTTCCATCTCATCTCCTTCGAAAAAAAGTATGAGACTATTTCATCAAAGTTCAAGTTAGTTGTATCGCTACCTATAACAACAACAAGACTATCCCACCTGTCTTGTAGAGAAAAAAACATATTGATGTACTTATATTCATATGAAATTTTAATATTAACATATAACAACTTACTTGCCACAATATTAAAGGCATTTAGATGCCCTTTCACTAAGTCTCCATCCCTCGTCCTCAGGTTATACAACCTTTTATGCAGGAACAATTTGTTCACCAAAGACTTTTTTTTTTTGGTCAAGTAAGAGTGGGACCTTCTATTAATCTATCCAATAATACATAATTTACATGAAGCCGCACCCGCTCTGTGAGAGTTCAATAGGCAGCAGGGCAGGCAAAATCTGAACCACACACCCAATCCATGAGAAGCCCGAACAAGAGAACTGGGGAGTTCCAGCCAAACACTTTGGACAAAAAGCAATCAAAAGACCACACGCTGAAAACAGGCCAACATCAAACCACACTTAAATCTCTCTTACGGACCCGAAGAAAACTTTAGGCCAGCTCTCTAAACTTTTTCAGGTCCGCAACGCCAAACCAACTTGCCCGAATGCATCTACACCGTTGATCACCCGACGTAGATCCAACGGTCTTCGTAGATATCGGGTGGATAAATAGCGCGAGGAATAACCACCCAATGAGAGCGGTTTTCTCTCGCCTCCTCACTGCTACGTGTCGCACAAAGAGTGGAATTGGGGGCTTTCCTCAAAAAACCAGATACCACTTGGACCTCGTCCGATAAACCACAAGTGGTTTTAGAAACGATTGCCTCGCGGAATATCTTGCTCGTTTTGTCACCAAGCGATAGCCGATAATCAAGTCCATTGGATGATTCATGAGCCATCCTCCCAAACCCTCTGCCAAACCCCATCAAAGCGAAATGAAACTTAACGACCAAACCTATGGTGCTCCCTGAGTCGGTCCTTTCACCACACCTCCGAAGGAATGCTAAGCTTTGGATTGTGGCCAGTGCCAAACTGGGCAGTCGATTTAGGGTTCCCTGTCCTCCCGCCTGTCTCCTGCATCATTTAGGTCCATCCTGTTAATCCATAGTTCCATATCTTTGTTCGCTTGACAGAGACAGTCCTCCAACAGTTTTCCTAGGGGTAACAAATCCCAGACATACCGAGAATCCCTATCCATATTGGTGACTCCTTCATTCGCCAAACGATCCGCTAACATGTTAGCTTTCCTTTTCACATGGACAAATCTGACAGTTCTTAAAGTTTGCAGATGGGAGTAGATGCGGTGAAAGACCTGCAAAAGCTTCCAATGCTTCGACACTTTATCAGGAGAAGTACCATTGCATATTTTCTTGGCCGCTCTAATGGTCAATTCTGAATCTGCTTCAATGATAACATTCTGTGAATTTGAATCCACCAATATTTCCAAGCATTGCTCAAGTGCCATGAGCTCTGCCATGTTATTAGTGGCCTTCCCCAAGTGGCCATGGAAAATCTTCTTTATCTGACCCTGATCATCTCTTATAGCACCCCTAAAGCCAGCTAACCCTGGGTTGCCCTTAGATGCTCTGTCTATATTAACCTTTAAGAAACCATAAGGAGGATGCTTCCAAATGTTAATAACTATTTTTAATTGGCTCACTCCCTTAATTATGCCCCGTGGGCTTATGGACTGGAGACCCAAGTGAAGTAGAATACTCGCCTCTTGGGGCAGAGGAGGATCCTTGGGAAGTGTCCTCAACAAGCTTCTTAAAGTGTCTTTGAGCTACCTTAGAATTTGGTCAATTAAGAGTTTGGGCTCGCTTGCTTTGTTTTTGAAGATCCGACTGTTGCGCTCTTTCCAAATATTCCAGATAACAAAGCCTGGAACCAGAAACCAGGCTTTATTAATGATTTCATTCCCTGAGAAGTTTGTCCTCCAGTTCTTCAAAGTGTTGGATATGCTGAGTCTATCCCTATCTGTTTGTCTGAAGATAGAGGCCACCTAGTCCCACATGTTGGATGTGAAAGGACAGAGGTTGAGAAGGTGTTCCATCGTCTCCTCGTGTGAGCCACAAAGGTAACATTTGGAGGGACCAACGAAGCCTTTTCTTAGGAGATTCTCCCAAGTTAATATTTTCCTTTGATGCACCAGCCAGATGAATAACTTTATTTTCATCCAGTGGGGGCTCTGCCATAGTTTCTTCCAGACTTGATCAGGATTCATATAGTTAAAGCCTGTTATTTCCTGTTTAGCTTCTTTGAGATTAAAGTTACCTTCGGTATTTTTTCCCCATCTTAATTGGTCAAGAAAGGAGGATACCAGAATCCTTCTGTGCTCTAGATCCTGGGTGAGAGCCTCTGCCTGGGCTTTTAGAGGACTCTCATCACTGTGGCCTAGATCCTTCCAATTCCTCCATTTCCCATTATTCCTTTCCTGGTCCCAGAAGTCTTTTACCATAAGTAGACCTTTGCTATCTGTGTCACTCTTGAGTGCTGCTAATTCATCCTTATATAGATTGGGTTCCTATTTCCAATTATCCTCCCAAAATCGTGCTAGGTTCCCTGCTCGAATTTCCCAGAAACTATGTTGCTGAACAATACTTTTATTTTCCCAGGCAAGGTTCCAAATATGGGAGCCCCTGATTTGCCCTGACATTCTGATGTGATCCTTCTCCTACCAATACTTGGCATATTTTTGTTTCCAAAGCTTAGCCCAGGGAGCTGTCGACTCCTTGATCCACCTCCACCAAAGTTTTTCTCCCGAAACTCTGCTGAGGGTTTCAGGGTCATGAAGCCCCAAGCCACCATGGCTTTTGGGCTTACATATCTTGTCCTAGGCTACTAATGCCCACTTCTTTTTCTCTTCTCCTCTGCCCCACAAAAAATCCCTTTGTATGCTCTTGATTTGCTGCTTAATACCCTTAGGAGCAGGAAGAGCTGAGAACATGAAAATGGGAATTGCCTGCAGGACTGCCTGTGTGAGCACCAGGTGCCCTGCCAAATTTAGTGACCTACATGTCCATTTTCTGACCTTGTCCTAAAGTTTAATTATTATTGGCTCCCACACTTTCTTGCTTAGAGGTTTATCAGTAAGAGGTATGCCTAAATACTTGGAAGGTAGTTGTTCCCTTTGAAACCCCAGAATTCTGGTGATGTTTCTCTGAATAGCAATGTTAGTGTTAAAGAAAAAAACTTTGGATTTGTTGAGGCTTACCTCTATGCCTGCTGCCATAGAAAAGTCATTTAAGATGCTTTTGATTGCTTTGGCTTCCCTGACTGTGGGTATGCCCTGCAGCATTGTGTCATCCACAAATTGTTGATGAGTATTTGCCGCTCCATCCAAGGTGAGTTTGATGCCCTGTATTCATCCTTCAGCATTTTCCATTTTGATCACTCTGCCTAGCCCTTCCATCATGAGAACGAAGAGGAAAGGTGAGAGTAGATCTCCCTGTCTGAGACCTCTGGAGGGAGTGAAGGTTCTTGATGGAGCTCCATTAAGCAGTATGGAAAAACTAGTCGTGGTTACAAGTGCCATAACCCATCTTATCCAATTTTGGTCGAAGCCATAGGCTCTTAGAATTGCTCTTATATAAGACCAACTTAGTTTGTCATAGGCTTTCACTAGGTCCAACTGAATGACCATACTAGCTTGTTTGTTGGTTTTGAGAGAGTGTATCACCTCATGAGCTTGGATGATTTTGTTGAGGATTTGTCTTCCTTTCACATAGTTTGTTTGCTCCTCTGAGATTAGAGATGGTAGAAGGGGCATGAGTCTATTGGCTATCACTTTAGAAATAATTTTATACACCACATTACATAAGGCTATGGGTCTAAAACCATCCGGAGTTATGGCATTTTCCTGTTTTGGAATCAAAGCTATGAAGGAAGCATTAAGAGCCTTCAGAACCTTTTTGGATTTTCTTGAGTCTTCCACAACCTCAAGGATATCCTGTTTGACTGTCTCCCAATAGGCTTTGAAGAAATCTACATTGAACCCATTCGGGCCTGGTGATTTTCCATTTTGCATTTCATTAATCACTTCACTGACCTCCTCCTCCGACATTGGCCTGTTGATATTGTGGTTGTCCTCTCTGGTAACCAGCTGAGGGATATACTGAGTGAATTGGTCGATGAACCTGGATCTATCCTCCAGTGGCTCCTTTGCTATGTTGAGGAAGTGTTGTACAAGGACCGATTCCATATCATTGTGAGAGACAAGCTCAATCCCTTAAGAATGTTGTGTGCCCTGTGAGCCATGGTGGATCTATGAAAGAATTTTGTATTTCTTTCTCCCTCTCTAATCCACCGTATCCTTGATTTCTGTCTCCAGAAAATTTCCTCTTGCAAGCATCGATCTTCCCATTCTGCCTGCAAAGAGTCAGTTAGCTTTTGCCACTCTTCGGTGAATCCATCTGTGATGCTGATCTGATTGATTTCCTGGAGCTTCTGCTCAGTTTCTCTTTTGGCTTTGAAGATATCCCCAAATTCCTTTTTGTTCCAATCTTTAAGTCTAGATTTGATGTGTTTAAGTTTCTATTGGAGCATGAACATTCTAGTGCCCTGAATGTTCAAATCCTCTCGCCACCATTTATCAATGTTACTGGTGAATTTAGGGTGAGAGAGCCAGGCGTTTTCAAACCTGAAAGGTCTGTTTCTTGGTGTGCCCATAAAGGTGGCTTCCAGCTATATAGGCCAGTGGTCCGAACCTCCAAAGG
Organism: Pinus tabuliformis; assembly: GCA_031772625.1. Lineage (NCBI taxonomy): Eukaryota > Viridiplantae > Streptophyta > Pinopsida > Pinales > Pinaceae > Pinus > Pinus tabuliformis. The sequence continues at coordinate 142,618,315 of CM062811.1, read as the reverse complement.
GCAGAATAGAAGCTGTCATGGCAGGGCCCATGAGAAGGAGGTCCTCTGAGATAATAAATCTATCAAGTTTGGAGGCAACTTGAGAAGCCCCTCCCCTCTTGTTGTTCCAGGTGAAGGTTCCATTTATTGTTTCAGTATCCACTAGCCCCATGTTCATAATGAAGTTCTGGAAGGCCATGGAGTCTCTTCCTAGTTGTCTAATACCACCTTTTTTCTCTGAAAGAGATCTTATCATATTGAAATCTCTTGCAATGATCCAAGGCATATTGGGGTGTCTTGCTCTTAGATCCTCAAGGGAGATGAGAAGCTGGAGTTTATCTGCTTGCTTTTGAGGTCCATAAACATTTGTGATCATGTATATCTCTTTATCACCTACAGGTTGACATATCATAGAAAGGTAGTTCAGCATCTAGGATTCCAAATTTCTGTGGATCCCACAGTGTGAGAATCCCCCCCACCGAGTTGTTTTATTTAACCTCTAGATACTCATACTTGATTAGCCACTTATTATGAATTTCTCTAATCTTATCCATCGAACATTTTGTCTCCTGAATAAAAACCATATCCAGTTTTTCCTCTTTAATTATGTTACTAAGATTTCTTTGTTTCCTTCTATTTCCTATGCCTCTAATATTCCAAGTGGTGAGCTTCATTAAGAAAGGTTAGTAAAGGAATAGCTGGTGAGATCTTTCATCTTACCTGAGTTAATCAATAGTTTTCCACATTCGTTCAGCAGCTCATTCTATCTTTTTCTTCCTCTTTTCCTTCCTAAGTTCTTTGGAGATTGTACCTGTATGTTCTCCATCATTTTGACCCCACTGTGCTCCTGGATTTCATGGTTTCTTTTGACTCCAAATCCTTTTGATTGTGATCTCCATAGAAAGAGCTGTTGTACTCTATCATAATCCTCTTTTGGCAGGGAGTCCACTCCTATGATCGTCCCTTGTTCCAGAAATTTTTCTAGATCTAGATTTTCCCTATCTAGAATTTCCTGTAGTTCATGGTCCTCCGTTCCCGTTTCACTTGGAGTCATCTCATGGTCCCTACTTATTTCCATACAGCTTGGTATATCGTCCTTTTGCTGGTTGTCTACGGTGATATCCTCCATGTCAGCTATCTTTTCCTGCTCCTTGATTATGTTCTCCATGTCCTGGACTGTTTCCTTGTTTCCCACTTCTTCCTCCAGGATCTTGAAATGATTATGTCTTGATTGTTTATCCTCATTTAGTTTCTTTTGTGGATGTTTACCACCTTTCCCTTTGCCCCCAACCTTGGTGAAACCCTCGTGACTTCTATCCGCAGTGGTTTTCACATTACCTTCCATATTGATTGTTGGGCAGTCTCTGAATAAATGCCCATGTTCATGGAATTTGCGGCACCTAAATGGGATGTGCTCATAGTCCACAGTCTGCACCCATTCTTCATCATACACTTCTAAAATTATCGCTTCCGGAAGGGCTCCAGATAGGTCCATTTCCACACATATTCGGGCGAAGGAGGTATATTTTCCTTTTAGAGTCGCCTCTGAGATCTTTAGAAAATGCCCCAATTTATTGCCTATTGTTTTCAGAGATTCTGGTAGCCAATAATCCAGAGGAAGGGAGTATAGTCTGATCCATACCGGTACCGATGTGAATGTTTCACGTTCCGGGACAAAGTTCATCATCCATGGCTGCATGTAGAGTCCTGCAGCAGCGTAGAAATAAGGCCCCCCTTCGAACACTCTATCTTTGTCCTCTAGGCTCGTGAACACCACTGTGAAGAATCCCTTAGAGCCCAGATGGAGGTGTATTTCCCCCTTTGGCTTCTAGTGGCTCCTTATCCAGACGTGTAATGCCCTCTCTGTCGGCCATAACCCCATGAATTTGCATATGATCGCATGTTCTGTCATATGATCTCTGTGTGCTTGAAGCGCTGGATCGCTCAATATGACCTAGGGAATAGTGCTCAACTTGGGTTTGTAGACCCCATTTGTCCTTATGGAAGCAGGTTTTTCACTACTGCCCCCATTCTCCTTCTCCTTACCCATTTCCTGTTGATCCCCTTCTTGTTCTTGAAGTTCGTTTCTTCCCAATGTTCCCTTGCTTCTTGCCTCTGAAACCTTCTCCAGAGGTTTTTTGAAATGCTGCTTCCCCGCTTCCTTACTTCTATCTGTAACTACCTGACTGTAGGAGGGAGCAACACTCCCCCTTGCACATCCCGCCATGGTACCCAAAATCAAAACCCTAGCGCCAACTTCAACCCTAGCTCAAGCTCAAAATCCCTCTACATCAACCTTGTTCATCAAAGACTTAGATTGATACAAAGTCCCTAAAATTTTCCACAAAACTTTGTCGTAGCTTCCTCTAACACATTCAACAATACTAAATATGAGATACACAATCGTATTGTGCTCTTCACATTCCGATCTAACTTTTCCTAGTCTTTGCTGACATTCCTATTGGTGTCATACCTAGATCTACAATGATCCATTGATCTCTTTCCACGAACAAATCCTCCATCTTGAGCTTCCATAACTTAAAACTTTTTCCATTGAATTTATCGATCTCTATCTTTCCACTATTCATCATATTCTTTCACCGCAAGAATTGATCCCGCAGATCTCCCATTGTAACAAGGTCTACCACAAGCCTGAGAAAAAACCCTCAGCAATAAAGGCAGCCCCTTGAAGCCAAAACAACTCTGATACTGAATGTATGTCTCAACCTTGTAAAAAATTACTTGCAAACATATTCTTAAAACAGAAAAGTAAACAATGGCGAGTACATAAAAAAATACATAAAGATTTTCTTCTCAAACCCAAATCGGTAAAACCAGATTGATTTTTCATTCTTTTCCTTTCAATGTTACAATACATATATATACATGTCGAAGCATTCATAAACCCCAATTCATTAACCCTGGATTGGAACATAATCGTAGTTAACTTGATTGTATCTACAAAGTACCATGGGAAAAAACCATCATGCCCAAAACCATGGGTAGGTCTTCCCACCATATTTGGGTTCGCCCATTGAATATTTTTGGGTCTACATAATTTATTTTTTCTCGGGGCGTTGCTCCAAACCCCGTGCAAGGGGGCTATCACCCCTCTGCAAAACCACCTCCCAACAAAGGGTGCTACAACAACCCCCCCCCCCCCCCCCCCTTTCGACCCCCTCATTATGCCCCGCACAATGTAACAACACCTAGATCTAGTCGTGGAATAAAATATAACACATACCCAACAAGATGGAAACAACATAAACATGCCCTTGATTTTCTTTTAGCAAGAGCAAGGGGTGAAATATACAATAGCCCACTTTAAAAGTGAATAAGAAAGGCTTGTAACACATTCAGTTCACAATTCTAGGAGAGTAGAAGTGTGAATAACATGCAACCTTGCACATTATTTCTCAACCCAGATATAGACAAGATGAGGGATGGATGGTACAAGGAAGGAGGGATACAAACTTACATGATTTTTTAGAAAGATAGAAGGTATATCGGGATGCAAAAAAGGAGTCAAAGCTATGGAGTAGTGGCATCTCAGTTATAATCAGAGTAGCACAACATCAATATGGTGGTCTGTTTCAGGGATTGCTTATGATTGGTGGGAGAGATATTCTCTGGGAAGTTAGGGACTTCAAAGGGGCTATGGTGGTAGTTGAAATATATTATGACAAAGGCCCCCAATAGTTAGACTTGAGGGATATTATGAGTTGGTACCCTATCAAATGGGAAATTTATGAGAGATTACTTCTAGCTAGGGGTACACCATAGTTAGAGTGTTGGGGCCTTGGGATGATAGATTCCTTATATGATAGTGGGATCTAGGTGGAATATCCTCTCGCGTAACAAGGCTTGACCAAGTAGGGTATCACAATTGGAAGGTAGGAGGAACAAGGATTGATAACATCCTATTGATAGCAGGAGTATCACAGAGCCTCCTTCAGATACATTTGGGATCTAGGAACTGGTCCTGGAATACATATTTTGGATTCCATCTCAATAATGCAATAAAGATTCTTCAAATTCATTTGGGATCTTAGAATTTAGGATAAAATTGTTTGAGGTCAAGCAATTTTGACAAGGGATGACTGTAATATCCCTTTTTCTAAGCATTGGGAATGGAGACTAAATCAATATCCTAGCCATTTTGATAGGCTACAAATTAAAAAAGGTAATGATGTAATATATGGGAATTAATTAATTAAAAATGACTAAGGAAAATTAATATTTTAAGTCAAAATAAAAGAAGGAAAAAACCCATGGTATTCTAATAGTCCATGACTATTAAAGGAGATGAGAGCTCACTACTTGGGCATGAATTTGTATTATTATTTTGTGTTTATGAATTTATCTCTTGGAGCTTGTTTGGGTGAGAGCCCATGTTATGTAGAGGGTTAGTTTTTGTGGTAAGTGATCCACCCTAGTTGATCCAATCAGGAAGGGGTTTTAGTATTGAGATATATACCCTAGCGACTTGAAAAAGGAGGGATCACATTAGATCCACTCACTGGCATTAACATGGAGATCATGAGGAGAATTCAACCAAATATGTCATAGGTGCATAATGTTGGAGGAGTCATTGTCAGTTATGCAAATATCTTGGTGTTTTTAAGAGGTTCTTAGAACCATATTTGGCATGTGTTTCCAAATCCATATTTAATATAATAAGGTTGAGTTTTGTTGCATATGTCTCATGTTTATATTGAGTTACTGCATTTCTAGGTTTACATATTTCCAAAATTTACTTATGATAATTTAACCGTGTAAAATTTTCAACTTGTTTGTTTTTAAATAAAGAAACTTATGGTGCAAAATTCTGGAAATTTTAGTCAATTTATTTTTCAGGATATTACATGCAACCCTTGAGAGCCACTAGCATATCTTCCTCAAGTGTAGATAAGAGATTCAATCTGAAATAATCATGGGTCATAGGTAAATAATAGTTGGGTGGCTCAAGAAACCTTATAGAAACATAGATCGTAGATCTAGTCTCCCATGACACTGCACCAATCTTGTCACTAGTTTTCAAATACATGGCATAGAATGATTTTAAACTCCCTAGGAAAACAAATATGTTACGAATGAGAAATGATTGAGGGGCCTTATTTGGATGCGTAGCCAAAAAACTTAGACTTTGATTTGTTTTGCTACCTCAACAAAGAGGAATTAAGTTGGTTGGTTGCATTGCTTGAGTTAAGGTTTGACTTTGATTTATTGGATTTTTGAACAGTTTCAAGTGGAGGTTTAAAGGAATCCACCAACAGAATTATAAAATAAATATACATTAAGGGTCAGATAGATACTTGAAGAATTATTGATATTGTAATTAGATGCTCTGAAGAATTCTTAGGTAGATGCATTGAAGGTTGAGAAATAGATTGATCTACATTTTCTTGTCATATTCTCTTAATTCTGCTCAAATTCTTTTTCTCATTCTCGCTAGCCTTCTCTTGCGCTTCTTTTTTGTCAAATAATGGGTGATCATATTTCATACTATGCTTTTTCATATTCCCCATCTTAGATTTCTTATTAATTTAGATTAATATTAAAAAGCAACAATTTTATTCTTTCATGTGTTCTTTTTGCAATGATATAAGAAATATCTGTGAGTTGGCTCAAGTGCATGTGTTTTTTCTATTTTTTTCATCTACAAATTGTCGGGCTTATGTTTGTGTAGCAAACTATCATGTTTTTTTTTTTTTCTTTTTTTTTCTTGCTTTTTGCAACAATAACTCTATTGAGCTATTTTGTAAAACCATAATGATCTTGATGAAGGGTTCAATTAACCTTGATCTAGATATTAACTTGATTGAGTCTTTTTATAAACCCATATACCTTAATCAAGGGTTTAATTAACCCTCACACCAAGTTTTTTAGAATCTCTGGATCGAGGGTTTAAAATCGAAAAATCTAGTTATGTTGTTGCGAGACTTTGTGTGACTGCAACTTCTAGGGGTTGAAACCTTATAATTTATTTCATTTTAGGTGGGAGGGGTGATGTGAATGGATTTAAAAGTGAATCTTTTATCCAATTACATATCATTTTCATACTTTTGAGTTCATATTGTCTTTTTAATTGATTTTCTTTTAAAATTTATATGAAATCTTTTCACACTTCTAAAAACACTTTTGATAAAAATAAATAATATATATATATATATATATATATATATATATAGATATATATATATATATATAGATATATATAAAGTTATAAAAAATAGTGTGAGATCTTGTGGATGTTTCTTTTTCAAAATAGCATTTTTTTATTTTTCAATTTACATAAACAATTGGGAAAAAGTTAACAAAAATATAAAGTATACAAAATATTATATAAATATCAATTGGTCTGCTTTGAAAAATACTTAATATCTTTTCATTTATATCACCCACTTTATTCTTATTTTTTTATCTAAATAATATTTTTGTTTTCTCCTGTTTTTACTTATAAAAACTTTTTATTAAAAATGACCCTATTTATATTAGACATTTCATACCGTCTTAAAATACCTCCCATGTTTTATAAGATGTTTTGCAGTCTCTTATATATCCTTTCTTTCTCAATTTTGAATTGAAGCATTTTTTTAAAATGGGAGGGGTTAGTTCCCTTAACAAGCTTATATGGGCCCTTTTTTTTTGTACAATTATATGTGTCAGAAGAATCTGATAGCCAACACATTGGGACTTTCACATTACAACCGCATACAATCTGACAGCCGACACATTGGGACACATTACAACCGCATACAATCGAATATACGCTGCAGCGCAGCGGAACACATCGGGATCAAACGTTGGTGGGGAGCGTGGCCGCTGACTACCCAAACCAATAATTTTCAAATGAAGCTTACAATTGACCAAAGATATAGACTTAAAATTTTCAATTTGCATAATTCTCCTTAAATTCATTAAATGAAAATCCATAAAATCCATTAATATATTTGACAACCGAACCAATCAATAAAATATTCTCTTAAAGAAATGATTGAATTATCCGTAACGGCTTCACTTTCTTCCTTGCTGCTCTCTTTTCTAAATGGTGCCTTCTTGTCACCTTCTATTCCTAGAAATACTTCGATTGTCCAAAAAGCACCCCAAATTCATCGACCAAAATGGAAACTAATTGGCCAGATATATTGAAGTCTTTATAAATTCGAATCCTCTTCAGATATTTCTGTTTTGATTTAGATTACATACCTTTTGTAATCTGGTTGGATGTCGGAACATGGGAGAGAAGCGGAGTCAGAACATGCGTTGACAGAGTCCAATAGATTACAGCCATTCGCCATCTCCGGAGACAGACAACGCATATTGCTCCATTAGGCTTTTGGTTTCTGAACTTAGGAAGGCGGGGAGTATCCTCTGGTCGGTCTACTACAGGAAAAGTCTCTTTCCCTACAGCGACACCCGGCTGGAAAGGGCGGTTCACCGCATGCACATTTATCTCCCTGGACACGTAGTGCAGATAGGATGCTTACCCCATGCAGAAGGACATCTGGGTTTATCTTTGTTTCACAGTCTCTAGTTATAAATAATACTCTGATAGTTTAGCTGTGGTTTTCTCTTCCACCATACGCGTCAGGCCTTGAGTTTTTTACATGACTGCTCTCTCTCTGTTTCCTTCGTACCGAGAAGGAGGCCATAATTGCTTCCTATCAGGCGAATGCATTTTCTGGGGTCTAGGTTGCGTAAATCAACGATATTGAATGGTTTCATTCTCTGTCTGTTTTTTCTGGGGTGGTGGTTGTGGATTTCTATAAATTTCTAAGCTGAACTGTTCTTGGCCCGGTTTGATGCTTTGATGAAGATGGTTATGGTAAAAGACGCTCTCTCTCCCGCTTGTTCCGGCAACGCATGAAAAGGTCAGTTTTATCAACCTCCCCTTATCTGTTTCTTAGTTTTGTAAGGCAAAAATCATCGACGACGAATTACAGTAGTTTTTTGTTTTAAGCTTCTGGTTTCTCTTTTAGGCAATGTGATAGTTCTGATCATGTTTATAAAATGCTGAAATCTATATTCTTAAAGATAAAGAACTCTTTCGTCTTCTATAGTCCGTGTACTGATATTCGTATCAGAATTGGGAGGTGGTGGTGTGTCTTCCAGCTCGTTTGCTGCTGTGTAGATTGTCATGACCATTCCCCTACAAAACCGCTTTCCCCCACCTGAAAGGTAGTTTCTAGGGCTGCCAGAAAACCAGTGAAAATCCTGGTTTTTTCCTCATCTCTCCGGTCACCTGAAAATTTTGAATTTTCTAGGGTCCTTCCCAGCTTTTATTGCCTTTATTCTATCTCTCATTCTCACAATCCATCCTTAAATGGCATAGTACGTATGATCTCTTCCATTTAAGGATGTAAAGCAGTCTTGGGGAAGGAGAAGTCCTTTTATGTCTTATCATCTAGTAGATTTTTCCTTATGCTGATTTCCGCCACCTTTCCCCTATTCTGGAGTCTTCCTCCGTATTGATCCTGTGTCCATATCACTCTGAATCCTTTATTTCTCCATATCCCGAGACATCCTTTTGTCTGAATTGTAATCTTTGATACTGACTTCCCTGGCATTCTCTATTAAAAGCTTTCACTTCGGGTCTGTCTTCTCTCAATTTTTTTCTATCAAGAACAGTCCTTTCTGCTACGGCCGTCCCCTCCAGGTCTTATTAAAAATGGGGATAGTATAAGGAAGGAAGTTATTAGGAGTATGATCACTGTTTATGGCACAAGTGGATGACAGCGTCAACACTGCCAATGAGTACCCACTCAATCCCATTAACTGCAATGGATGACTCGGACTCTTCAGCCACGCGAGCGCTTGTACAGGCAGCTATACAAGCTGAGGAGGATCGGTACAATCATTCAACCTCTACAGGCTGGCAAGCTACAGTGGAGGACATGATCATTAAGCCAGCTTGCAGAGGATCACAAAAGCCAAAAAAGGTCTCTTCCAAAATAGCTGAATCCCCTTCTTCCTTCTTTACCAAGGATAGGAATCCTGTCAAGACCGACCCCTCTCCAAAAGCCATATGTGTAGATGGTACCACCCTCACAGAAAGAATCGATAGCCTGAAGAAACTGTCGCTGGTTGGGAAGTGGCAATTTCCCGAGATGGAGGATCAGGACATGCGTAAATGGTTATCGGTCAAGTGGGCTCCCCTCATTGGGTATACCCCAATCATCTCCCGTCTAATGAAGGAATGGTATTCCTTCCATTTCCTGAAAGAGTCTGACGTGGAGATCATTTTCAAAAATCCTTGGGTCTATGGAAGAAGTTTCTTAGCTCTATCACGCTGGTATATAGGCTTTGACCCCTTAAAGAACACTCCTTCAAACTGCCTGATCTGGGTGAAGCTTCCAAATCTGCCCTTGGAGCTATGGACGGAAGAATCTCTTTCAAAAATAGGGAACTCGATAGGCAGGTTTGTCTATGTTGATCCCTGGTGTAGAGGAGAGACTGATAAGAGAGTTGCCTGGGTCCTAATCGAAAAGCCATACAAAGGCGGTTATCCAGATCACTTAGAGATCGCATGGGGAGATAGCAAAATCCTACAAAGACTAGATTTTTGGGGTATCCCCTTTAGATGCTCCTTATGTCATAAGACGGGCCACTTGATCAGGAACTGTAGCCGCCGATTACTTCATAAGAACAGGAAATCAAATATCAGGCGGGTCAGACATTCTGAGTCTGAGTTTTCCCAGGAAGCTGGTATTTGGGTCTCTGGAATGCAACAACAGTCGCTTCAAGCACAAAACATGGGAAAAAAGTCCCAGCTTTCAGATCCTCCTTCTGCACCTGATCCTCTCTGCTCCTATAGAGAATCACAAGTCCGCATAGATTCAATCACCTCGCCACCTTTATGCTCTCAAATTCCTGAACCACGTGAGGACACTCCAGTTCCTCCTCCACCTGATATGAATAAAAAAGACTTTGTCGTAGGTTCTCTCCCTATACAGATTTCATCCTCCTCTCCGTCTCCGGTTAAACTTTGTCATGGTGATTCGAAGGGAAAGGAACCTATCCGGCCCCATGATTTTGACCCACGTCTTGCCCGCTCCTCGGGTAATGCTTCCCCAGATTCTCTGGCTAATAATTTTGACAGTGATATTGACTGCCTCCTTAATAGAAATTCACTGGAACTTGAACCGCTTACCATACACAAGCCGTCCAGCTCGCCCAATCCGTTCATCAGTCCTCAATCCGCTAAAAATATCACTGTCAGGAAGAAATCCAAGGGGGGTACTCGTCATTTTAGAGGGAGGACTGTAGCTTCTGAGCAAGATGTGAGAAATTTTTCTTTAGTGGAAGTTCCGGTTCTGGATTCACCTGAATTTCGGCCCCTTAGAGCATATGAGGCCGGTGAAGCATCAAAATGACTTTCCTTATCTCAATGAACATAAGGGGATTGGGCGCAGCCCCCAAATTTAACGCGCTAAAGGATGTGTTCTACTCGGCCCATCCGAAGATCATTTTCATCCAGGAGACCATGCATCCCAGCTTTGCATCTATAGTATATTTTAGAAAAATGTTCCCTGCGTGGCATATGGTGGCCACGGAAGCAAACGGTCAATCGGGTGGCCTGGTGGTTCTGTGGGATCCAGTCTGGATCAAGGCTAAAGCATATAAATGCATTGCTGGAATCTTAATACACGCTTCAATCAGAGGACAAACTTGCTCTCTCAACTTGCTGAACATCTATGCTCCATATAAAAACAGATTGGCCTTTTGGGAAAAACTTTTTGACTCACACATTCTAGAGGTTGAATCGCTGCTAATAGCTGGCGATTTTAACTTGACTCTCAATTCTAATGAATGCTGGGGGAACTGCAGGAAATTCGACCCTCTGGCAGAGAGAATAAAGAAAGAACTTCTCTACAGGGACTTGTCGGATATTGCTCCTGACAGAATGTTTCCGACTTGGGATAATTGTAGGACCGGGAAAGCATATGCAGCTAAGAGGATCGACAGAGTTATTATACACGCCAGCGTTATTGGATTTATGGGTATGCCTGTATTAACAGTCGGAAAAGACCACTCATCCGATCACAGGCCTATCTCCCTGACCTGGCATGGGAACAACTACAGAGCGGGATACTCCTTTAAATTCAACAGGATATTCTTGGAGGATCAATCCTTCAACGAAATCATAACAGAGAATTGGAAGCTCATACAGGAATCTGATTTGGCTCCTTTCATGCCTTTCCGTGAAAAGCTAAAGAGGTTGAAAGAAGTTTCGAAAGAGTGGCAAAAAAATAAGCAAAGATCGGATAAAGAGGAACTCATTTGCATACGCAGGGAACTGGATGGCCTTTGGGAGCAGGCTGACCCCAACCGCCTCTCTTTTGACATGAAAAACAAGATTAGAAAGCTGGAAAAAAGGAAAAATATGATCCTCCTAAAAGAGGAGGAATCATGGCGTCTCAAGAGCAGAGCCATCTGGCTCAAAGCAGGAGACAGGAACACAAATTTTTTTCACAAATTTGCCAATGCAAGAAGAGAAAAAAATTCTATCTGGAGAATTAGAGATGATCGGGGGAACATTCTCTTATCACAGGACCAAATCACGGCGGAGGCAGTACGATACTTCCAAGACCAGTACAGAAGAAGGGAGATTGCTTTCCAGGACGCCTTGTGGGGTGTTGAGCATATGCCAGATATGTTTAATGATGCTGCAAATGAAGACTTCATAAGGCCCATCTCTGAAGATGAACTTCTTAAGGCCATGAAATCCTTCAAAAAGGATAAAAGCCCGGGGCCTGATGGCTGGCCAATAGAATTCTTCCTTCATTATTTTGATCTCTTCAAATTGGATTTGCTGCGTATGGTGGATGCTTCCCGGATGGCTGGAAATATACACTCTGCAACTACATCTACATTCATAGCGCTTATTCCAAAGAAACATAGGGCTGATACCTTTCAGGACTTTCGGCCAATCTCATTATGTAATATCATGTTCAAAATCATATCTAAAATTGTTGCAGAACGTATGAAGCCTCTTCTATCCTCCTATATTTCCAGAGATCAGCACGCCTTTTTAAAGGGCAGATTAATCTTGGACGCGGTTGCCATGACCCAAGAAAGCCTCTTTAAAATAATATCGAAGAATATGGACGCTGCAATCCTCAAAATCGACTTGCAAAAGGCTTATGATTGTGTCGATTGGGGTTTTATGAGAATCCTGTTAGCAAAAATTGGACTTAAATCCCAAGGGGTTAATTGGGTCATGTCTTGTGTGGAGAATGTTAAATACTCGGTGATCGTGAATGGCATTCCTTCGGTATTTTTTCAAGCTGAGAGGGGTCTTCGCCAGGGATGTCCCCTTTCTCCATTGCTGTTCATTCTGGTGATGAATTCTCTTAGTATTCAGATCAACAAAGCTGTTGCGGAGAAGAGATGCCTTCCGGTCAAAATCTGTAAGAACATCTCCATCTCTCATAGTCTTTTCGTTGATGATATTCTCATCCTTGCTATGCTCTGTAGGGCTTCCTGGACCTGCATAAATGACATTCTCTCAAGATTTCAGAGGGCTACCGGCCTGATCATTAACAAGGAAAAATCCTTCTTTTTCCATAATGATGTGAAGTTGGATATTGTCAAATGGATTTCGGACCTGCTGGGTATAGCTCCATATTCACTACAGCACGGAATCAAATACCTGGGATTCTCATTAAAGGCTAAAGGACATACTATCAGGGATTGGCAATGGCTACTGGACAGATTCTACAAGAAGATTGCTCGATGGGAATACAAATTCCTCTCACTTGCTGGCAGGCTTATATTAGCACAGTCAGTCTGGTGGGCTCCAGTATTGTAGCAATAATGCTACAACTCCTGGAGCTTCCTATCTCTAATTTTATCAACCTGGTAGTTCGTAACAAACTTGGAAGCGACGGTGATGTATGCACAAGTACTAGCTCTTGTCGCAGATGTCACTTGGTCAGCTGGCACAAGTCCACTAGGGCTCAAGCCAACTTCTATATGCTCTCAGAAGAAGCTTTCTAAATGATGGACGAAGACTACCTCAAAGGAGATTAACCTACTTTGCAATAATGAACTGAAAGCCAACAAAACAGGGAAACCCTAGTAAACCCTAATCTGACTAGTCTAATCTCTATGATGCAATGGTGGGTGTGCAAACTTCTAGAAATGGTGCCATTACTTCTAGTGATATGAGATGCATGAAACTAAGCTACTTCTACTGAAAGGAACATTGTTTTTGTATTTTTGCTTAAGTGGTTTGGAGTTATTATGATTTTGTTTCTTATTAGGGTTTGACTGTGCAGGGATAGTTCGAAGGAAAGAAAGCTTGGGAAAGGTCAGGAGGGCTAGGAGAGGTTCCAGAGGATCCAAAACATCATTCCATAGAAGTCCACAACGTTCAGGTGCTCGGCAACCGAGGTTACAGGTTTCTACAGGATGTCTGCAGGGGATCCTACAGGAAGCTTGGGATTTCTACAGGAAGGCTGCTAACTTCTACAGGATGTTCTGTGGTTGGAGTGTTGGGTGATGGAGGAGTGGAGGAGTTGTATGGGTGGATAGGTAGGATGGAGAGGGAGCCTATGATGGTTCAGGGATAGAGATATGAGGTGAGGAAAGAGTGGGTGCAGTTGGTTGGAGAATGGAAGGGTGGAGGCAATGAAAAGTCCAAAAAGATGGAGCTACGTGAATAGTGGAAGTGTTGGAAGGCAAACGATCTAAACAGAGGTTGGGTAGGTGGCTTTAGACGTGGTTGAGAAGAAGAAGAAGATAACAGAGTGATGCACGCAGTGTAAAGGAAACAAATCTGCACAAAACCAAGAATTCATCAACTTATCCTAACTGTGTTATTAAATTAACGAACAGCAATGTAAACTTCAGAGAAAAACCGTGCATGGAGTTGGAGTGACGAAGTACTGCTCAAGATCAGAATGCATGGATGGACCTACAATTGAAATGACTGTGTTGCAGCTTGAATGAAAGTGTATGACTGCGTTTTTGGTGGCTAGTACGGTCTACACCCCCAATCTCTAAACAGAGATGGCAGTGAGTGCACTATCAGCCTTTTCTTGAAGCTCGAATGAATGATGATCCTCTTACTCTAATCTAAGCAACTAAAAGCACTTGAACCATAAACTAATCCTACTCAATCACATAAAAGAAATCAAATCAGCAGACTGTAAATTCTAAATGCATGTCAAAACAGAGGAATAAAGTGCTGAAAAGAAAGACAAGTAACAATACAAAGAAGAGGAGGTCTATTGCTCTCAGGTTGGGCCCTAACCTGAGAGCTATAGCTCCCTTAAAAACTCAGAATTGAATCAAAAGCTGCCTGTCTTTATTGAATAATCATGAGTCTAATGACATGCCAAAACTGGCTTACAAATCGCAAAAACCGAGCTGTAGCTCATGCTTAGAAATTGCAACAGTAGTTCAAAAGTTCAAAAAGCTCCTATCAAAGGCTACGGCCTTCATTTTTATACAAGATGAGGATCAAGCTGGCTTCCTCAATTAATGGAGCTCGGCTGTCCAACTAAAAGTTAAACTGCTGTAAACTGTTGTTCCTGTAGAACCTGTTGGCTGCCTTTAAGCTCGGTGGGGAGAGCTGTTGGAGCTCGGAGTTAGGGTGGAGATCACGAGGGAGGTTATTTAAGGCTGTAGACAACCTCCCTATAAACATGCAATGCCACCTTTGCTGTCTCCTTGTCTCCTTTTGCGTGGTCTTTGCTCCCTTTAATGCCAAAAAACCTGAAATCATCATGTATTAGCCACATAGATATAATGCCTGCCCTTCTTCCTACAAATAACACGAATATACCAAGAAATGAATGCATAAGTGATAAAAGATGAAGGGTTGAGCAAGGTAAGTAGGCCAAATGAGCCCAATTTGTTACCAAAAATTGGGGCTCATCATCACCCCCCAGCTAAAATATTTGCTCATCCTTGAGCAATTTTGCCCCAGCTCCTTGTCCTTGGCCGAGAACTAGGCTCTGGAATACGCTCTTTCTTCCCTACTCTTGGTGGCTCTGCCTGTTCTGCCCTCGGTGGCGATGAGGGTGGCGATCCTTCCCTCTTCTCTGTTTCCTTGACCTTGAGCCGGGCTTTTGAAGGCGATTGGTCTATCCTTCTTTTCCAAGTAGTTGCTTTTCGGCTCCCCTTCTCGTAGGTGACCGATATCTTCGAGGGGGACCTCTCACTAGGTGAAGTAGGGGCATCCCCTGTAGTGACTTGGCTGCTGGATGGGGGCTGTGGCTTGCCCGTCTTTATTCTCGAACTTCTTCGAACTTCGGAGTATAGAGGGGTCTCCCTCTTTCTCTTTTCTTTTGGTTTAGGTGGCGTGCTGAGGCTAGCTAGTACAGCTGCTGCCTCCCTTGCTAGAATGTCCGCCTTCTTCTCCTTGGGTTTCACCTTTTCAGGGCTTCCTGTAGAAGACCCTGTTTTAGCCAATTTCAGGCTTCCTGTAGAAGCCCCTGTTTTGGTAATTTTCGGGCTTCCTGTAGAAGCCCCTTTTTCAATGATTTTCGGGCTTCCTGTAGAAGACCCTTTTACTGTTTTCGGGCTTCCTGTAGAAGCCTGTTTCTGCTTTCCTGTAGACACAGGTGTCGCCACCTTGGCTTGCTTTGCTGCATGGGTTTTGCTTTTTGGTTTGGTTGCGGGTGCTGATGAGGTACTTGTGCTGATGTGGACCTTCTCAGCTTTGTCCGTTCTGCTCTGCAACCTTTTCTCTCTTGCTGACAAAATCAGTGTGTCACCTTTTTCCTCAACATCCTTTTTCTCGTGCTTCCTCCTTTGTTCTTTCTTCCGCACTGTGGTCGGGGTCTTCTGGCCTGTTTCTTTCTTTTCCGCGGCCACTGCTTCTTTTTCCTCACTGCTGGAGGAACCCGTTTCTTCAGTCAACATCCTTATGTCTCCATCTCTTGTCAAATTTCTGAATGATTCCCATGAGAGGGGAACCTTATATGAATGAAGCACATGCTCCACAAGAAGTTTGATTAACCCATGGTGGGCTACCTGATCTGGTATGCCTTCTTTTAACTTTGTGGCAAACTCAATTAGAGACTGTAGCAGGAAATAAGGAATGCTCAGTTTATTTTCTACAGGAAGATCAATCTGGTGTCTCAATTCAGTGAGAAACCTAAAGTGATACGCGTACACGATGCTAAAACGGCCTTCACAGGTTATATACTTCATGATTTGCAAGCTAACTTCATTCCATGGTGGCAGCAAGCTGGTTCTTCGCACCCCATTTTTGTCCTTCGTGAATTCCTCCTCAGGTGGAAAGAATTCTTTCTTTGCCTGCTGGCTCAACTTCCTTTCTTCCTTATCCCATGGCAAACCGATTGGAAGTTCAGTAATTCGACTGATATACTGCGGGGTGAGCTTGAGGGTTAGGCCCCTGAAGTTCACGGTGGCCAGTGTTTTGGATTTCGGCCTCAAGGCTTGTAAAAATTCTTCTGCCACTTCGTCATCATGACCTTGCAACTTGTCACAAAAGGATATCCATTGTGCCCGTGTAAAGATCTCTACCACCTCCGGGTTTTCTCTTAATTTTGATGAATCAGTGGGTTCCCATCTAATAAACCCACCCGGCATGATAAAAATTGTTGCTAGAGGTGGCGAATGCGGAAGAAGTTTAGCTTACGGAGACAGAGCGTGGAATTACGCTTCTGTTGTGCAAATAATTCACAACTTATCCCTGAGGACCTTAACACAGTTTAATTCACTGACATCCTATAGAACGACAGTCTATGCACAGCAGACAACAATTTCGACCATTTCCTACAACCAGACTGTAGACGACGATCCTGCCACCTTTAAAAACCAATTGCATGGAGAGTTCAGGGTTACCTTTTTATCTGACACCTTTTTACGTGAGGAACCCGCCTTCCTGTAGAAACAGCTTTCCTGTAGGAGCAGCTTTCCTGTAGGAGCAGCGCGTGATTCCTGGGGAAGACTGCAGTTGGTCTGTGCTCTCGGTGGTGCTTCACAGCCGTTTTGATAGCCAAAGGCTTGGAGTTTCGAACTGTAGAGAGATCTGAATGTGCACTCGAGGTTCGAACGGCGAACGATAAATGCATGCGGCCAATCTAGCCGATTAGATTTGAATCGACGGAATCCGTGGCGCGGGGGTGAGTTGTCCCCGTCGGACCGTTGGATGACGTCGTTCCATCATTTGACTGCGCGTTCACTTACTCCCGCATCATCCCTCCAGCAGATCCGCCACCGTTTCTTCTGCTAAATCCGTTTTTTCCGACGGGGATTGTTCTCACGTGTGTGCTGATCATTCCTTTTTTCACGGCCGCCACCCAAACATCTGACTGGACCATTAACCAGTCGACGTGGCCAGTCAACTGGCCATACAGCCGCTCAACCCATTCACTTTACACTTTGCAAACAATTCAAAGTAAAATTGATGCGATCTGACGGAAGAGAGGGTCGAGACACTTACCTGCGCGGCTGCAACACGATTTTTCGGGTTTTGGACGATGATGAATGGATCTACCTGCTGCTGGTGAATTTGCACAGGCCCAAAGGTTCACGTTTACAGGCTGCCGACGATGGATTTGATGCTTGGCTGCATGCGTCCGCGTTCATTGCATATGGCCAGCGCTGTGAATAGTATACACTCTAGTGAGCTTAACTGTTACAGGACTCCCACGGGATGTCTTGTAACAGTTCTTCCTCCTTGGGTGCATGCTGCACAACGAAGGATCTGGCCTCCCGATCACGCTCCCAGGGCTTCTGGATGACTGAGATGGATATGGTATGAGATCTTCAGCGTTTTTTCATTTAAAACTTGCTTTTTCTAAGAACTCATCGATCTGCTTTGCTGGTGCAGGTAACTTCGTTGCATGTCGACAAGGATGGCAGGACGAGGTGACAACAATGTGCAAGGGAGATAACAATAGCTTGCATGCGTCCAAACCGATCCTTAGTCGTTAGATCTTCTCATAACATGGATTCTGGACCGTCCTGGGCTTCTACAGGAAGTTTCCTGTAGAAATACAGAGCTTCCTGTAGAAAGGTTGCGTTTCCTGTAGAGAGTCTGCACCTTCCTGTAGAAAATCTGCATCTTCCTGTAGAAAATATGCGTCTTCCTGTAGAAGACTCAAGCTGTAATAAAATTGCACATACCTTAGAGAAAATGAGTATTCTTGGAGGAGGTGCTAGTGAGGTCTCCTGACAGCATGATAAGGATCCTGAGCTCTGAGTTGAGAGGCTTCCTCTCCTCCATAGAACACCTGCAACCTGCATGCAATTTTACATTATGAATATGCTGACCTTGTTTTTTTCTTTTGTTTTTTTCTTCTTTTTTCTCTTTTTTTTTTTTTTTGAAAGATAATAGGGGCGCCTCATTGAGGTTTTCACCCTTGCCATCTGCCTTAAGCGCCTCAAAGAGGTTTTCACTCAAGGATCTTTTTAAAATCTCTTTTTTTTTTTTTTTTTTTTTGAAAGACAATAGGGGCGCCTCAATGAGGTTTCACCCCTACCACCTGCCTTGGGCGCCTCAGAGAGGTTTTCACCCAAGGATCTTTATTATTATTATTATTATTATTATTATTATTATTTTTATTTTTTTTTTTAGATCTTTCAGGGTATGCCCAAAGGAGAGGCAGAACCCTTCTCTATGAACAATACTGATTTCTCCATAGTTTTGATGAACTCTTGTCTTGAGAGAGGCTTCCTGTAGATCTTCAATCTATGCCCATTGACAAGCATGGGGATGGCTTCCTCATCAATGGTTCGAATAAGCACAGATCCATTGTCATGACATTTTTCCACTGTATATGGTCCTAGCCATCTGGTTCTCAGTTTTCCCTTGAAATCTTTGTATCTGGAGTCATACAACAAAGCCCAATCTCCAGGCTGGAATTGCTTGTCATGGAGATGTTGGTCATGCCACACCTTTCTCTGAAGTTGAACCACTTCTGAGTGAAGGAGGGCCTGCATTTGGTGCTCATCCAGTCCATTCAGCTGCAATAACCTTTCTTGTTGTGCATGGCTGAGATCTAGATCTAGCTGAGCTGCCATCCTCAAAGTGTTGTATTCAAACTCAATGGACAACAAAGCTTTCTTCCCATAGACCAGCTCATAAGGTGTGAAGCCGGTGGTGGTCTTCCAGGTTGTGTTGTAAGCCCATGTGGCCTCAACCAGGCGATCTGCCCAGTCCTTTCTGCTGCTGCTCACCACCTTAGTCAAGATCCCTTCTAATGCTCTATTGGTGACTTCCACCTGCCCATTTGCTTGAGGGTGATAGGGGGTGGAAGTCCTATGCTTGATCTTGTGATGAGCTAGTAGATCTTCAACTAAGTTGGATGTGAACTGGCTCCCTTGATCGGTGACCAGCTCTCTTGGGTAGCCAAACTTGTAGAAGATGTTTTCTCTTAAGAACTCGGCCACCTTTTCTTCTGTTGCTGCTTTGATTGCTTTAGTCTCTGCCCACTTTGTCAGGTAGTCAGTACACACAATGATGTAAGACCTTTGCCTCGAAGGAGGGTTGATTGGACCCACAAATTCCATGCCCCACTTCTCAAATGGTTCAAGAGTCACTTGAGGTTGGAGAGGCATCTCATCCCTTTGAGTCGGTTTCTCCATTCTTTGGCATTGGTCACATTGGCTGATATATCTTCTGACATCTTGATGAAGTGTGGGCCAATAGTAGCCTGCCTGCAGGATCTTGAAGGCAGTCCTCTTTGCTGCAAAATTTCCTCCACAAGGCCCATCATGACAGGTGAGGAGGATATCAAAGATTTCCTCCTCCCTTACACAATGCCTTAAGATCTGATCGGGGCCAAGCTTGAACAGATTGCCCCCGATCCAAGTAAATGAGGCACTTTTTCTGATGATTCTGCTCTTCTCTCTTGAAGATAGGTGCGGAGGGAACTGTGCTGAAACAAGGTAGTTTGCTATATCAGCAAACCATGGAGAGAGTGCTGAGATAGCAAACAGATGTTCATCAGGCATCTGGTCATCCACCGTTCCATCCTCATCTGCAGACAAATCCAATCTAGATAAAAAGTCAGCAACAACATTTTCTTTACCTGGTTTGTCAACAATGGTCAAATCAAACTGCTGCAACAAAAGTAACCATCTAATAATACGAGCATTCACATCTGGTTTATTCATTAAATATCTAATGGCAGCATGGTCTGTATGTACAAATGTTTGATAGCCAGTGATATAGTGTCGGAACTTGTTCAGTGCATGGACCACAGCCAAAAACTCTTTCTCAGTTACAGTGTAATTCAGGTCAGCTTTGGACAACTTTTTACTAACAAAGTAAATGGCATATGGAAGTTTTTGTTCGATTTGTCCTAAAGCTGCACCTATGGCTTTGTTCGAGGCATCAATGTGGATGTGGAAAGGTAGGGCCCAGTTTGGACCTCTTAGGATTGGGGCTGACACCAACTTGTCCTTTAATTCATTCAAAGCCCTCTGACAATCATCCGTCCACTTAAATTCCACATCTTTTGCCAACAGGCCAAACAATGGCGAGGCTAGCTTGCTGAAGTCCTTAATGAATCTCCTGTAATACCCTGCTAATCCTAAGAAACTCCGAACATCCCTTACCTTTTGAGGAGGTGGAACCTTCTTGATGAGAGAAATTTTGTTAGGATCCACCTGTAACCCCTGGCAAGAAATGGTATGGCCTAACACGGTCCCTTCAGTCATCAGGAATTCACATTTTTCAGGACTAAGGGATAGGTTCATCTCAATGCATTTGGTTAGGACTTTTCCCAGATTGGACAATGCTTCTTGGAAATTGGCCCCATAAGGAGTGAAGTCATCCATATAGATTTCCACTGCATCATGGACCAGCTCCGAGAAGATGCTCAAGACAGCTCTCTGGAAGGTAGCAGGAGCATTGCATAGCCCAAAGGGAAGAACTCGGTAGGAAAAGGTACCCCAAGGGCAAGTGAAGGTGGTCTTATCTTGGTCTTCCGAGCTGATTTGAATCTGGTTGTACCCGCTAAACCCATCCAGGAAAGAGAAGAACTTCTTTCCTGCCAGTCCATCCAACACCTGATCTATGAAAGGTAGAGGGAAATGGTCTTTCTTGGTAGCTTTGTTCAGTTCTCAGTAGTCCACACAGATTCTCCACTTCCCATTCTTCTTGGGAACCAACACCAGAGGGGACACCCATTCACTATCTGAGATGGGGTAAATGAATCCGGCATCCAACAGTTTTTGCAGTTCTTCCTTGACAATGTCCTTAAGGGCTGGATTCATTCTCCTCTGAGGTTGCCTAACCGGTTTACAACCCTCTTTGATGTATATGTGATGGGTACAGACCGAGGGATGGACTCCTTTCATCTCCTTATAGCTCCAAGCAAAAGCATCTAGGTGACTGGACAACAGGTTACACAGCTCCTTTTCCTGGGAAGGAGATAGGGAGGAGCTGATCTTTAACGTTCTCTCAGGGCTGAACTCCACATTCTTGACTCTGGGAGTGACAGGGTTGGTCGTACAAAGATCCACTAGGGTGCTGGCTCGGGCATCCTCCACCAATTTCTCTAAGGATAGTGCACTGGAAGGTGGATTCTGGATCAAGGTCTCAATCAAGTCATCCTCGGTTGGGGGGTCTCTTCTGGTGGTATCTAGGGTGCACAAAGGTGCTGAGTACACTTCATCCTCATCTCCTTCCTCCAACCAAAGTGGTAAGTCATGCTCTAAGGAAGGTTGGGCAGGAGGATATAGGACTAGCTGCTTGGACATAGGACCATTTTTGATGGTCATATTTCCTGCACGACAACTTATGTAAGCATCTGCAGTGGCTAACCAAGGCCTTCCCAAAATAAGAGGATATCCAGTAAGCTTTGCCTTGGGTTGCAGAACCAAGAAATCTGCAGGGTATTCCCAAGAGTCGACAGAGACCAAGACATCCTCCAAAATCCCTTCGGGAGTCACAGTGGAGCGATCTGCAAGTTGCAGAATTGTCGAGGTCTTCCTCAAGGAACCCTGAAGATTGAGTTTAAGCATGGTGTCCCTGGTCATCACATTAATGGCAGCCCCCAAATCAATCAAAGTGTGAGGTATGATGATGCCATTGATGTGGACATCTACTACAGGACTCCCAGGATCTAGATACTTTGGGCAGATGACTTGTCCTAACATAAGGTCAGACAGTTGTCCTAAGACATTGATGGTTGAAGCATCTCTCTTTCGCCTGCCTGGGTGTTTGAAACACTTTTCCTTAACCATTTTGTTGTATATTGGCACATCCTTGATGGCTTGGAGAAGTGGTATTTTTACACACAACTGCTTGAGCTCACCTAGAAGCTCATCCTCCTCTGGGTTGGGTTGTGTGGTGGCTGTTAGTCTCTCAGGAAAGGGTGGAATAGCCTTTTGTTCACTTTCCTGTTTATCTTCCTCATCCTCTGGGGGAGGAGGTTGGCAATCTGGAAGAGTCTTGCCAGATCGAAGATTGATCTCCTGGATCTCCACAACATAAGTAGGGCATGATGTTTCCCCAGTGTATACATGCTGGGCCTGTCTATTGTTGGGGTTCGGGTTCGGTTGAGCAGGTATTTGAGGTTGCCTTGGAGGAGCAGGAGGTAATGGTTGAGGTTGAACTAGTGGTGGAGGCAAAATGGCAGGAGGAGTGTTGTATTGGGGCCTCCACCCCGACTAAGGTGCATTCCACTGAGGCTGTGGCTGGGCCTGTGAGTGATAAGAATGAGTAGTGGGTTGAGTAGGGTACTGAGGTGGATAAGACCATGGAGGAGGCATAGACCAGGAAGGATGAGCAGGGGGACCCCAGGAAGGCATAGGAGTCGATTGGTTGGGGCTGTAATAAGCTTGAGGTGCCCCTTGCATCCCCTGCTGGTAAGTTCTAGGTCCTTGTGGCCTCCTTTGGTTGAGGTAATAGAGAGGTTCAATGGGAGCTTCTGTCCCTTGGTACAGGGCTTTAAATCCAGGTAAGGTTGGACATTGGTTTGTGGGATGGTCCTCCTCACAAACAAAACACACTTCAACCGAATGCAATGGACATTTGTTCTTAGGGTGTCTCCTGGTACATCTAGGGCAGAAGATAGCCAAGGCTCTCTCAGCTTCTTCCTTCTTTTGCTGGATCCTGAATGTGTCCAGCTGCATGGCAATGGTCTGTCTCACCTCACTCTTAAGATCTTCCAATTGATTTGCAAACTCATGTTTGGAGAAAGGGACACCAGTTGAGAGGAGGTTTCCTCTACCTCGTTTCCGAGCTGCCCTGGAGTGGTTTCTAAACACAGTCTTGATGTCCTCATAAGGCAGTTGGTAAATGTCCCCCCCAGCTAACATGTGAAGGGTATCTAAGAGGTCTTCAGGGACTCCTCGGAGCAGGACCAACTTGAGGGATTCAGGGTCAAGTGTGCACCTGGCCCGCTTATAGCTAAGTTGGAACCTCTCCTCATAATCCTCTAAGGACTCATCATTTCCCATGGTCATCCGAAAGATTTCTCCCTTGGTTTCCTTGGACCTACAGTAATCCCTGTACTTGGTATTGAAAGCTTGCTGCATCTGAGCCCAAGTGGTGATACTATTCCCAGGTAAGCCCATGAACCAGCGTAATGCTGCATCCTTAAGAGTGTAAGGGAAGAGTTTCAGCTTCTGCTCATCTTCAGTATAGTCATAGGTTCTACAAAGGACAACAAACTCAAACAGGAAGGTATCAGGATCTTCAGTAGTCAGTCCATGGAAGTGAGGTAAGGCGGAGGGGCTAATGTTCTTCATTTTCATCTCTCCATTGGTCTCTCGGATTGGGAAGGCACCTTCTATTCTCTCATCTTCTCTTCTATTGTCAGCCATAGCTTCAGATGGGATGGTCTCTAATTCTTCTTCTTCTATAGGATCTTCGTATATCTCAGGAGGTTCACCTATAGGTTCTTCTGGATCACTGTCACCGAAGAAGAGAGAAGGGTGACTCAGTGATGTGGTGGGGGTGTTGGGTAAGAATTTGCCTGTTTTATCTCGATTCCTACGAGGCATGAAATGGAAAGACTTTTTTTGATTGCTTTTGTTTTTCTGTAGTACCTGCAAAACTGAAACAGATTGATCTACAACTAACTATAAATATGCAGAATTAAACTGAAGGCAGGAAAGAACTAATCTACTTTGCTCAAATGAAATTGCAGGAATGGAAATGCTAGTCTACACTTGCAGAATTGAAACACTAATCTACGCTTGCAGAAATGAAATGCTAATCTATGAAAGCAGGAAATGTCTATGCTACTTTTGCAGAATGGAAATGAAATAAACTACTTAGCAGAAGGCAAGAGTAAGAAAATAGAAGAAAAGAAACAATTACTAATACTCTGACGCTTCCCCGGCAACGGCACCAAAAATATGGTGGGCTCCAGTATTGTAGCAATAATGCTACAACTCCTGGAGCTTCCTATCTCTAATTTTATCAACCCGGTAGTTCGTAACAAACTTGGAAGCGACGGTGCTGTATGCACAAGTACTAGCTCTTGTCGCAGCTGTGACTTGGTCAGCTGGCACAAGTCCGCTAGGGCTCAAGCCAACTTCTATATGCTCTCAGAAGAAGCTTTCTAAATGATGGACGAATACTATCTCAAAGGAGATTAACCTACTTTGCAATAATGAACTGAAAGCCAACAAAACAGGGAAACCCTAGTAAACCCTAATCTGACTAGTCTAATCTCTATGATGCAATGGTGGGTGTGCAAACTTCTAGAAATGGTGCCATTACTTCTAGTGATATGAGATGCATGAAACTAAGCTACTTCTACTGAAAGGAACATTGTTTTTGTATTTTTGCTTAAGTGGTTTGGAGTTATTATGATTTTGTTTCTTATTAGGGTTTGACTGTGCAGGGGTAGTTGGAAGGAAAGAAAGCTTGGGAAAGGTCAGGAGGGCTAGGAGAGGTTCCAGAGGATCCAAAACATCATTCCATAGAAGTCCACAACGTTCAGGTGCTCGGCAACCGAGGTTACAGGTTTCTACAGGATGTCTGCAGGGGATCCTACAGGAAGCTTGGGATTTCTACAGGAAGGCTGCTAACTTCTACAGGATGTTCTGTGGTTGGAGTGTTGGGTGATGGAGGAGTGGAGGAGTTGTATGGGTGGATAGGTAGGATGGAGAGGGAGCCTATAATGGTTCAGGGACAGAGATATGAGGTGAGGAAAGAGTGGGTGCAGCTGGTTGGAGAATGGAAGGGTGGAGGCAATGAAAAGTCCAAAAAGATGGAGCTACGTGAACAGTGGAAGTGTTGGAAGGCAAACGATCTGAACAGAGGTTGGGTAGGTGGCTTTAGACGCGGTTGAGAAGAAGAAGAAGATAACAGAGTGATGCACGCAATGTAAAGGAAACAAATCTGCACAAAACCAAGAATTCATCAACTTATCCTAACTGTGTTATTAAATTAACGAACAGCAATGTAAACTTCAGAGAAAAACCGTGTATGGAGTTGGAGTGACGAAGTACTGCTCAAGATCAGAATGCATGGATGGACCTACAATTGAAATGACTGTGTTGCAGCTTGAATGAAAGTGTATGACTGCGTTTTTGGTGGCTAGTACGGTCTACACCCCCAATCTCTAAACAGAGATGGCAGTGAGTGCACTATCAGCCTTTTCTTGAAGCTCGAATGAATGATGATCCTCTTACTCTAATCTAAGCAACTAAAAGCACTTGAACCATAAACTAATCCTACTCAATCACATAAAAGAAATCAAATCAGCAGACTGTAAATTCTAAATGCATGTCAAAACAGAGGAATAAAGTGCTGAAAAGAAAGACAAGTAACAATACAAAGAAGAGGAGGTCTATTGCTCTCAGGTTGGGCCCTAACCTGAGAGCTATAGCTCCCTTAAAAACTCAGAATTGAATCAAAAGCTGCCTGTCTTTATTGAATAATCATGAGTCTAATGACATGCCAAAACTGGCTTACAAAGAGCAAAAACTGAGCTGTAGCTCGTGCTTAGAAATTGCAACAGTAGTTCAAAAGTTCAAAAAGCTCCTATCAAAGGCTACGACCTTTATATGTATACAAGATGAGGATCAAGCTGGCTTCCTCAATTAATGGAGCTCAGCTGTCCAACTAAAAGTTAAACTGCTGTAAACTGTTGTTCCTGTAGAACCTGTTGGCTGCCTTTAAGCTCGGTGGGGAGAGCTGTTGGAGCTCGGAGTTAGGGTGGAGATCACGAGGGAGGTTATTTAAGGCTGTAGACAACCTCCCTATAAACCTGCAATGCCACCTTTGCTGTCTCCTTGTCTCCTTCTGCGTGGTCTTTGCTCCCTTTAATGCCAAAAAACCTGAAATCATCATGTATTAGCCACATAGATATAATGCCTGCCCTTCTTCCTACAAATAACACGAATATACCAAGAAATGAATGCATAAGTGATAAAAGATGAAGGGTTGAGCAAGGTAAGTAGGCCAAATGAGCCCAATTTGTTACCAAAAATTGGGGCTCATCACAGTCCTCTGTCAATTGTCAGTCTACTGGGCTCACATTTTCTATCTTCCCAGCAGTATTATTAAGCAGATGAACAGGTTGATTGCTAACTTTCTTTGGGGAGGTCATGCATATCAGAGTAAAATCCATCTCGTTAAGATAGCGTCCATCGCTGTTCCAAAATGTAGGGGTGGATGGGGCTTGAAAAACATTCGTTCCTTTGGAAACGCACTTCTCTGCAAATCTCTCCACAGAGGCATATTTGGGGACGGGCCGTGGAGTAATCTCATAAAGACAAAATATCTCAAAGGAAAATCTGTAGAATTTTGGTACAGAAAGCGGACCTTGGGAACCAGAAATGGCTCGTTGATATGGAAAAGCTTACGAAAAGTTCAACCTTTTTTCATGGGAAAATTTAGCTGGACTCTATATTCTGGATCTAATATTTTTATTTCCTTCGACTCCATTTTATCTGGCAAGGGTTTCTCAATCCCTCATCCGCTGCTTCATGAATTTCATAGGCTGGGGATCTTTACGTGGGACAAGCTGATCAAGGGATGGTCAGGTGCCTCACCGATCTGGAAGGACGGGGAGGAGCTTCATCTGCCTCGACAGAAGCTTCCTTTATGGCTGTCGGCAAAGGAGAGACTTACATGCTTGGGGGTTTCCAGGACAGGCACTCATGATAGCTTGGTATGGTCCATCCATAAGCCGGTCAGCGTTAAGAACATATATGAAGACATGATTTCTGTTGTTTCTGGGAATCCACATCCATTTTTTCCTACGTGTTTTTGGAAAGCTGCTTGTCCGATGAAGATGGTTATCTTCTCCTGGTTGTTATTTTGGAACAAAAACCTTACATGGGAGACATTGCAAAGGAGATGTTGGCAGGGTCCAAGCAGATGCTCGATGTGCCTGAAAGCTTCGGAAACAAACCTACACATGTTCTTTCAGTGCCCATCGTCCCTTATAATCTGGTATGATTTGTCTACATATTTTGTTTTCCCTCACATCTGTTTCTCTTCTGTTCAGGAAGGCTTTCTTTGGTGGAGTGGGCAACCCCCCTCTAGGAGATCGCTGTTCATAATCACCTGCTGGCATCTATGGAACTGGAGGAATGCGCACACTTTCCAAGACTCTAAGGAGCCTATCCAGGCTATCTTCCAGCGTATTCTGGCCTGTCATGAGTCCTACCATTAACAACTTTCTGCAAAAATATGTTTCTCTTTTGATGTCGTGATTTTAGATCTGCAAGCGGACTCTGTCCCTGAATGTCACTTGCTCTTTTTGAACATGGTTCCTCTTACAGTAGGCTGGGCGTAACTGCTCTCATCCTATTGTACTTGATGGATTTTCTTTTTTGGTATAGTTTGTAAAGTTTTGGGTCACAACTCTATTAATCCGGGAGAAGTTTTAGTCTCTTCTCATATGCTCTTCTGTCGCTCTCCTGATCCGGGTCTTTCTGAAAATGATGGTAGGCATTAGTTTGCCGGTATGGAATTGTCATGCATCAATATGAATGAGGTCTGGGCATCCAAGCCGTATCAGTCTTTCTGAGTTTATGTATCCAAGACCTTTATATATCCTTAATATAAAGCTATGATGTTTTTTTTCTTCTGAAAAAAAAAAAAAAAAGTCTTTATAAATTCAAGTACATCTCGTGTGGTAAATCGCAATCATGTTTTTAAAATTTAATTTCTTAATTTTGAATAAATTAGGAACATTATAAACCATGATCATTGAAGAAGTTGTGATATGAATATTTAAAATGTTGATATGGTTAGTTCAATTATATACATATATAGTTTAAAATTGTGACATGAATCTTTGAAAGGTTGATATGGTTAGTTCAATTATATACATATAGAGTTTTTTATTTCAAAGATGTTTTAAATTTAATTTTAAACTTTTAAAAAATATCATAAATTAATTATTAAAAATATTAAAATATAATTTTAATATAAAATATTTTTTATTGTAATAGTATTTAAAATTAATTTTTTAATTATTATTTTAAATGGTTAAAAATATAGTTTTTAGAAAAATATTTTTTTTTTCTAAAAGAAAAAAATGATATTTTTATTATATAAAAATTAGTACATATATCATAATCTCGTCATGAAGTTAAAATATAAGTATCACTTCTCTGCCTTAACAAAATATCTATATCTGAATCAAAAAGCCAAAAATAAACCAAGAAATACAATGTATCCCCGATATACACCAAGATATGTCCAAGGAAGTGAAGCCAAAAAAAAGCAAATAAAACTGGAGAGAGTCTCAATAGTAAAACCCAACAAGAATCAAAATATCTAAAAACATAACAGTACTAGATTAGGGGTAGTCTGCCCTCCTCCACCAGAAAGCCATCAAACACATGTCTGAAATGTATACTCCCCAGAGCAGCGAGGAGACCCTTCTTCGACAGACAAGAGTCTACTGCAGAACCATAGTCCTCATTGGATTCTTGGTATGATTACACTAGAGGAGGACTTCTCGTGGAGAAAGTCGGATGTGTCTCACTTTAGGATTTTTGGACCCTTTGTTTACTACCATGCCTCCAAAGATTCAAGGAAGAAACTTGAGCTGACAGCAGAGTTGGGAGTTTTTGTGGGTTACACTGAAACTCCACACAACTACCTTGTGTACTTACCATCCCTTAGAATGACAACTGTGCAAAGGGATGTAAATTTTGATGAGGAGAAAATGATGCAATGGTCTCTTGAGAGGGAGCTTCAGATCCCACCAGAAGAGGAGCTTTTAGCTCCAAAGGAGAAGCCTCAAGAAGTTGTGGAGCAACCACAAATTGAGGAGCAGAGAGTGGAGACATCCACTCAAGAAGAACCATCTAGAGAAGGCAGAAAAAAAACCAAGGATTCTAATAGACTTGTGCATGATGCGAGGGAGAATGTGGGAGCTCCTTCAAATTTGCGTAGGCAAAGGAGGTCACCTGAGAGGTACACTAGCTACATGGCTTTAATGACCGAGCTTGTAGAGACTGAGCCATCCTCTTTTGAGGAAGTAGTAGAGAAACCTGTTTGGGTTGATGCCATGGTGGAAGAATATGAATCCATCATGAAGAATAGTGTTTGGGAAGTGGTCCCAAGACTGGCAAATAAATTAGTTGTGGGTTCGAGATGGATCTTCAAGGTTAAGCATGTAGCAGATGGAAGCATAGAGAAGTATAAGGCTAGATTTGTGGCCAAAAGATTCTCTCAAGTTGAGGGCAATGAGTATGAGTAATCCTTTGCTCTGGTAGCAATGTATTCATCCATTAAATCAATTATTGCACTGGTTGCATAGATGGGGTGGAAGATTCACTTGATGGATGTAAAGAAAACATTTCTCAATGGTATTATTGAGGAGGAGGTGTACATCGAGAAACCAAAAGGTTTTGAGACATTTGATCGAGAGTCTCATGTGCGCAAACTCAAGCAAGCATTGTACATTCTCAAACAAGCACCCTATGCTTGGTACACCAAGATCGACAATTATCTCACTAGTTTTGGCTTCATCAAAAGTTAAGCGGATGCAAACCTCTATCATATCTTGGTAGAAGTTAAGTTGCTTATTATTTTCTTATATGTTGATGGTTTAATTTTGACTGGTGATGAGCAATTGATCAGATCTTGTAAGGAGGACCTTGCAAGGGAATTTGAAATGAAGGACATGGGTCTCATACACTATTTCCTTAGGTTGGAAGTATGGCAAGGTGATGGGGAATTGTTTGTGTCTCAAGGCAAGTATGCCAACGAGATACTGCATAGATTTCACATGGAGATTTGGAAACCCATGGAGACACCCCTAGGGACCAACTAGAGGAAGGAGGATGCCACTTCAGGTGAAGAGGTGGATGATACCATTTATCGACATCTAGTGGGTTCACTAATGTATCTGGTGAAAACATGACCAAATATGTGCTATGTAGTCAACCAGGTGAACTAAGCTATGATTAAGTTGACCAAATTGTATTGGAAGGCAATGAAGAATGTTTTACGGTACCTCAGAGGCAATACCCAGTATGGATTATGGTACAAACGAACAAAGGGGATGAATTTGTGTCGCTTCATAGATTCATATTGGGTAGGGATTCCATCCAACCGAAAGAGTACATCAAGTGGAATTTTCAGTGTTGGGTCTGCAACGGTTTCTTGGTATATCATGAAGTAAAGATTTGTGGCGCTTAGCTCAACATAAGCATAATACATGGTTGCAAGTCAAGCATCATGTGAGGCAATTTGGATGAGAAAGATACTTGTGGAACTATTTGGTCAGATGATGGATCCAAATGTGATCTATTGTGATAATCAGAGTTGCATTAAGATCTCTGAGAATATGGTATTTCATGATCGATCCAAGCATATAGATATCTAGTATCATCATTTACAAGACTGTGTGCAAAGGCGGATAATGTGTCTACAATACATTCCAATAGAGGAACAAGATGTTTCCATTTTGACAAAGGCTTTATTAATAGGGAAGTTCAAATTCCATAGGTGCAGCATAGGGTGGTTGATAATCCCCTTCTTGCTGAGAGGGAGTGTTGAAAAACGCAACAAGAAATTCTTAGTTTGATTTTGCCTTGGTCAAATTGAGAAAATTTGGATTTCCACATCAGTAGACAACTTGGAGGTTGTTAACTTGTGTGACATGGTTCTTGTCACTCAGTTAGCTTAGTAAATTCAAGTTAGAGGGCTTGGAGTTTAGTTAAGCATGTGTGATTGCTAATTTGTAGCAATCAAGGTCAGTTATTTCAAGTTTTTTTTAGTTAAACTAGTTCTAACTATTGATGGAACTAGTGGAAGGTCAGTTGTGCAGTGGGACAACAATCTAACTTAGTGATCATCCAGTTAACTGATCAATCAACCCAAAATAGCTAGTTCATGCAGAGAATTCGAGTTCCCCAGTTGTGGTGGAGATTCCAAGGCATTGTAACATCAGTTGTAGACTAGTCTTGAGTGTACAGGTGTTGCATGCAACTAGATGAGAAACCTTAGGAATTGTGCAATCAATTGGAGGAAAATTCCTAAATAATAGGGGCATAATTCCTCAGGAATTGCGCAAGGAAATAGGGGCTCAAGCAGAGGCATAAATTGATTAATTTTGGTTAGATCTTCTCATTGAGCATAGAGATAGGTTATTCACTTGTAGGTTGAGCTCAGACTGAGCTAAAAATTGTAATACATTATCTATTCATCTTATTAATGCAAGCAGGCTTAATGAGTTTTTAGTAGTTGCTTTCCTCTAGAATAATGTTGTGAAAGTATGTGATTTCTTATTGCATGTCTAAGATTGTTGTTCTAAATTGTGAATTAATTTCTACAAAGAAATATAGTAGAATTGTGTCTCTTGATGTAGATTAAAATTTCTTGAGCAGTTGCAATTCGACACCATATTTCTACAAGATAAGCCAAAAATATAATGAAAAAAAACATTTTTCTAATTTTGCCTCCAAAATATTTACATGTACCTCTTTTTAAATTTAAAGGATTTTGATTGGTTTACATATTATGTATGTGAAAATTTCATGGGAACTTTTAGGCTAAAATGTCCTCTAATGTGATTGTCCTTTCTCAACTCAAGTCTAGAAATATTTTTAATTTTTGACAAATTTAACAAGCCGATGTGGCAAAGATGATGTTAAGGAAAAAAATTAAGAAATGGTTTGTAAGAAGAGACCTTAAACAAGTAATTTCATTGTTGGTGCTTTGGAGAATTTGGACTATTATAAATGAAAGCATATTTGAGGACAGATTGGTTCCTAGTTTCCAAGTGGAATCTTGGGATTGTCTTTATTATCCTTCTTTTTGTTTTCCCTTAAACCTCCAATAGTAAATCTTAGCCCCTCCCAACAAATGGATAAGTCCCTCCCATGGGGATTCTTTAATAGGGCCAACGAGGATGAAGGTGCAAAATGTGGAGTTGGTTATGTCCTCTTCCTCTCCGACAATCACTTCTTTGGAGGTAAGTTATTATTGGGCCTTGGGTCCAAATTTTTTGGTGAATTGGAAGCTCTACGACTCCTAATGAAGGTTGTATAGAAGAAAGAATGCTAATCTATTAATATATTTCGTGACTATGAATTGGTCATTCATAGGATGAAGGGGGGAAATGAGATCCAAAAATGTAAACTCTACTATTTGGCTATTCTTCTCAAAGAGATTGTGTCTTTATTTGATTATATCTTCTTCTCTTGTGTCTATAGTGAATATGATTCCAAAGCCAATGCTCTATCTAAGGAAAGTTTGAATGGTGATCTTATATAGGCGTTTGAAGAAGAAAGTAGAGATGGGACTATTGTCACATTAAGATCTTATCCTATAAATGAAGCATTGAACGTAGTTGCTCAAGAGTTAGCTTTTTTTGAGAATTTTATATGTAATTAAGCAAGCTTAAGGTTGATCCATGAAGCCAAAGGATCTGCATAGGAAGTTATATATTCAATCAAGGTATTATCTATGTTAGAATTTGTGCTTAAACTCGATTTTTCTGAGGCATATGACCAAGTATCATGGACATTCCTTTGCCTGTTACTTTTGCATTTGTGGTTTTCTTATGAAATCATAAAATGGTTGATGGCTTGTATATAGGCCTTTATTTTCTTGGTCTTAATTAATGGCTCAACTTCACCTTCTCTAAATTTCTCAGGGACTAAGGTAGGGAGATCCTATATCTCCTTATTTATTCTTTATCATTGTTGGAGGTCTAATTCGAGCTCTTAATCAAGATCGCTCTCAAGATATAATCAATGGAGTTAAAATTGTAGGTCAACTAATTATTTCTCATCTCCTCCTAGTTGATGATATTTTGCCTTTTTTTTGGGGATCTAATAGAGAAGGTTAAGCTTTTAAGAAAATTCTAGATACATCCTTTTCTGCAATCAATACAATAATCAACATAGAGAAATCAACTATGTATTTGAAGGGCGCGGATGAAGCTCTAGCTAGTTCTCTAAATAGACTTTTCTTTATTCCTCTCAAGGGATGGGAAGGAGGCTTAAAATATATGGGATTTTCTATCAAGCCTAATGGGTACAGGAAGGCAGATTGGAATTAGTTGATAGCTAGGATTCAAGAGTGAATTCATATGTGGTGCACATGTTGGATTTCAAGGGAAGATTGGTGTTAATTAAGTCAGTTGTTAAAGTAATTCAATTCTATTGGCACACTTTGGCTTCCATTCCTAAAGGTATCTTGGATAAAATTAAGAGGATTTGTGCCATATCTATAGAAAAATAGCATGGAATATAGGGTAGTTCACTGGTCTCACTGGGACTTACTAACAATTCCTAGTAAGTCATTAGCAACTAAGTCTCCCTAGCATATTTTCTCAAAGGATAGCTTGTGATGTAAAATAATTCTCAAAAAATATGTGGCACTTGGAAGCTTGGTGGATTGGATCAGAAGTCTAAGAAAGTCAACATTCCAAGTGTCAAACCATTGGAAAGCTTTCATTGCAGGGTTTCTTGTTGTAGGCAATCATTTGGCTTGACAAGTTAATGATGGCTCTCAAGCCCAGATAGGGTCAAATGTGACCTTAGGGTGTAATCACAAGATCTTCCTTGGCCAATACATTATTAATCGTCTCCAATTGAGAGGAATTTGTACATTAAACAAAATTGGGAAAGTTGAAGACACCTTCTTTTAGTCTCGGGATTGGCCTTTAGCACAAGATATTAGGCTTGAAGATGTGCAGGAAAATCAATGGGAAATATTTGTAAATGAGCTTAGGAAAGCTCATATATGATTTAGAGAGGGCTTAGATGAACTAGCCTGTGTATAATGTAGCTCTGGGATATAAATCACAACAAAATCCTCGGGCTTTGTCTGTGCCTTCGTGATGGAAGAAAATGTGGAAAATTCGTGCCCCCCAATATGTTGTTTTATTGATTTGGCATCTTCTTCACAACAGGTTGCCAACTTGGGATAGGCTCAAAAAAATAAATTTATAGGTGTTAGATGGTGCTCATTATGCAAAGACAACTTGAAATCTAACGCTCATCTATTTTTTTATTGTTCTTTCTCAACTCAATTCTAGAAATATTTTGAATTTTCGACAAATTTAACAAATGTGTGGGGCAAAGATGGTGTTATGGAAAACTTTGAGTGGTTTGTAAGAAGAGACCTTAAACACTTTAGAGTAATTCCATTGTTTGTGCATTGGAGAATTTGCACTGTTAGAAATGAAAGCATATTTGAAGACAAATTGGTTCCTAGTTTCCGGGTGGCTTCTTGGGCTTTGTCTTTATTGTCCTTCTTTCGGCTTTCCATTAAATCTCCAATAATAAATCTCAGCCCCCCTCTCCCCCTTCTCCCCCCTCAAATGAATAAGTCCCTCCCACATGGATTCTTTGATAGGGCCAACAAGGATGAAGGTGCACAATGTGGATTTGGTTATGTCCTCTTCCTCTCTGAGGATTACTTCTTTGGAGACAAGGCATTCTTGGGCCTTGGGTCCAACAATTTTGGTGAATTGGAAGTTTTGTTGCTCCTAATGAAGGTTGTCTAGAAGAAAGAATGCAAATCTATTTAGATATTTAGTGACTATGGGTTAGTCATTCATAAAATGAAGGGGGTAAATTGGATCCAAAAGTTTGGGCTCTACTATTTAGCTATTCTTCTCAAAGAGATTGCCTCTTTATTTGACTAGATCTTCTTCTCTCACATCTATAGGAAATACAATTTCCAAGCCAATGCTCTGCTAAAGGCAAGTTTGAATGGTGAGCTCATGTAGGTGTTTGAAGAAGAAAGTAGAGATGGGACTATTGTCACATCAAGATCTTATCCTATAAATGAGGCTTAGAATGTACGTGCTAATGAGTTAGCTTTTTGTGAGAATTTTGTATTTAATTAAACAAGCTAAAGGCTATTGGGAGACTCTTAGATAGAGTATAATTTGGAACTTTTTATTGATCACCAAGTAAGACTAAGATATGCTTAGTCCACTTTGATGAAATCTCTGTGAGATAGAGTACAAAGCCAGGGTCCTGAACACTTTTTTTAGTATGGAGAGCATAGATATGGTGAGTCTATTTTGAAGATACTTTGAGGAATGCATTTTTAGTTTTTGCTGAAATCTAAATATGGTTTTTTTGGGAGAAATGAAAAAAATATTCCAACTTATATAGATTTTTTTTGGAGGAATTAACAACTAAGCCAAAATCACACATGTGTGACATGAGATGTATTTTGACTACCACCACAATAAACAGCCTAAATTGACACACAAAATTGCAAAAAAACAAAAAACTCAAACTCTTCATAACACAAACTTACCAATTAAAATGAAATAAAAATTCCACATTACACCATAGATATACAATTGAATGAAAAATTCACATATTACATCATAAATATGCAATTGAATGAAAAGTTCACACATTAAAGTGCAATCCATACAAATTCATAAAAATCCTAAAATAGCAAAAGATGAGATTCGTAACAAATCCAAATCAGACTAGGTCAGATCGTTGCTGCTTTTGACAATTTCCCATTGCGTTGTTTGATATTGGAGATGCGGGGTATCGATCCCCGTACCTCATCCAGGATAGATCTGGTGACTGGTTTTCCAAAAGTCCAGGTCAAATCGTTGCTGCTTTTGACAATTTTCATTGCGTTGTTTGATATTGGAGATGCGGGGTATCGATCCCCGTACCTCTCGCATGCTAAGCGAGCGCTCTACCATCTGAGCTACATCCCCAGGATGTGTTCATTTTAGATGAGAGAATAAGAAGTTCTATTATTCCAGCATCTGTTGATTAATTTAACCCGTTTATTAAGGCCGTTAAACCCGCCTAATCTCCTCTTTTTCTCGGGCCGATAACTCTCGACGACCATGCAAAATGTCAAAACATGATGTTTTACAATTACTGTTGCCGGGGGTGAATATTTCCGAAGATTGAACCTGGGACAAGGGTGGTATACTTAGCATCATCAACAGCAATAGAATTGCAAATAGATGTTGCTTTCTAATAACTAAAGGACTAAAGAATGAAGCAACCTCTTTTTTATATGTATTAGTTATTGATGCCCATCCCTCTTTTTTATATGTATTAGTTATTGATGCCCATCCATCATAGTAATTTAAGGTCAAATTCTATTAATGTATATAATAGTTCGGCATTTATGGTTCAATAATAATATAACGATTTTATTTTTTAATAGTATTTATTAAAATTATTATTATGGTGTAATTGAAGTTTGAAATATATAAATAAAAATATTAGATATTTTATTTTATTTTTTGAATTATTGTGGATTTTTATGGCATAAACCTTTCATGTTATGTTGGATCCCAATTAAAATTAATATTAATTTTCTAGTTGAAATTTGGATCCTAATTAAAATTAATATTAATTTTCTAGTTGAAACTTGGGAGCATGATGAGTTTAAGGTCTCTCACATAAAATTATTTATTTTTTGGCTAGCTTGGAACAATGAATTTTATGGCAAATAGATTGGAGGCATGGCCTATTCTATAAAAAAGAATGTTTCTTCTCACATTTTGCTTTATAAGATTGAGTATTTTTTAATCAGTTTATTTAGATAGAAATCTCAGGCATCAACACTAAGAAGATTTATGTAGCAATTTGTCATTTCATGTCTATTAATTTTATTTTTATAAGAAAAGCAATCTAGATAAAAACTGCACTTATACTACCCTAGAACAAGATATTCATGCTATGAGGAATGAAAGTAATATCTTCTTATTAGGAGAATTTAATGCTAGAACCGCAACTAACCAAGTTATTTTTCTAAATATTGATTCCAACCCTAATCCTTTATGGCTAGATGAGGACCTTGTTTTAACTATTATACACAAAAGAAACTTTGAAGACCTTACCAAGAATTCATTTGGTACTGAGCTAGTCAGGGTTTGTAGTTCTCAAGACTTAATAATTTGTAATAGGGTAATGAAGTGGTCAAACTCCAATTGGATGACTTGTATTCATGGGCTCAACATCAGTGTCATGTATTATGTGATTTTTTATATCCATATTGTAACCAAAAAATTAATTTTAACCTCAACAATAATTAATTTGGTAACTCACTAGTAGCTAAGTCTCTGCATATTTTCTCAAAGGATAGCCTATGGTGTAAAATAATTATCCAAAAATATATGGCACCTGGAAACTTGGTGGATTGGATTAGAAGTCCATGAAAGTCAACATTCCAAGTGTCAAACCATTGGAAAGCTTTAATTGCAATGTTTCTTGTCGTAGGAAATCATTTGGCTTGGCAAGTTAATGATGGTTCTCAAGTCTAAATAAGGTTAGATGGGATCTTAATGTGTAATCAAAATATCCTCCTTGGCCAAGACATTATTAATAATCTTAGTTAAGAGGGCTATATATGTTAAACAAAATTGGGAATGTTGAAAACACCTCCTTTTAGTCTCAGAGATGGCTTTCAACACAATATGTTGGGCTTCAAGATGTGTGGGAACCTCAGTGGGAAATATTTTTAAAGGAGTTTCAAAATGCTCATATGAGAATTAGAGAGGACTCAGATGAACTAGCCTATGCATGGAAAGGTCAAGGTAATGAGTAAAATGTAGCTTTGAGATATGAATCACAACAAAATTTTGGGGCTTTGTCCATGGATTAGAGGTGAAAGAAAATGTGGAAAGTTCATGCCCCCCAAAATATTGTTTTATTGACTTGGCTTCCTCCTCACAACAGGTTGTCAACTAGGGATAGGATTAAAAGAAGAATTTGAAAGGTGTCAAATGCTACTCATTATGCAGAGATAGCCTAGAATCTAACTTGTTCATCTATTTTGTGGTTGTCCTTTCTCAACTCAAGTCTAGAAATATTTTGAATTTTCGACAAATTTAACAAACATGTGGGACAAAAGTGATGTTATGGAAAACTTTAAGGAGTGGTTTCTAAGAAGAGATCTTAAACAAGTTAGAGTAATTTCATTTTTAGTGATTTGGAGAATTTGGAATGCCAAAAATGGAAACATATTTGAGGATAGATTGGTTCCTAGTTTCTAAGTGGCTTCTCAATATTATTCTTTATTATCCTTCTTTTAGGTTTTCCTTAAACCTTGCTCAAGGTCTCCCCACCTCCCCCATGGATAAGTCCCTCCAATGGGGATTCTTTGATGGGACCAACCAAAATGAAGGTGGAAAATGTGGTTTTGTTTATGTCATCTTCCTCTTTGGTGATCACTTCTTTGGAGATAAGTTGTTCTTGGGCCCTGGGTTGAATATATTTTGGTGAATTGGAAGCTCTATTGATTGTAATGAAGGTTCCCCATAAGAAAAAATGCAAATATATAGAGATATTTGGTGAGTGTTAATTGGCCATTCATAGGATGAAGGGGGAAAACCAGAGCAAAAAATTCGGGCTCTACTATTTCACTATTCTTCTCAAAGAGATGTCCTCGTTATTTGATTAGATCCCATTCTATCATGTTAACAAGCAATACTATTCCCAAGTTGATGCTCTTTTGAACAAAAGTTTGAATGATGATCTCATGTATGTGTTTGAAGAAGAAAGTAGAGATAGGATTATTGTCACATTAAGATATTATCATACAAATGAAACTTAGAATGTATTGGCTAATGAGTTAGCTTTTTGTGAGAGATTTGTATGTAACTAAGAAAGCTAAAGGCTCATGTGGACTCTTAGATAGATTATAATCTAAAACTCTTTGTTGATAATTTTGTAAGACTAAGATATGCTTAGTCTACTTGGATTAAATCTATGTGAGACATAATATATAACCAAGTTATTGAACACTTTTTGAATACCATGGAACGCAAAGATATGCCAAGTCTATTATGAATACACTTCGAGGAATATATTTTTATTTTTTGTTGAAATATAAATATGGTTTTTTCCTTTCCTTTTGTGAGGGAAAAAATATATTCCAACTTATATAAGTTTTTTTTTTTCTTTTCTTGTGCTAAAAAAATCGGCAATTGAATTGAGGTTGTACTCACGTGACATAGGGTCGATCATCTAGATGACAAACTGGTTTCACAGTTGAGAAATTTAAACAAAAAAACCTTCATCACTTACATAAATTTATATGGCACAAGTTTGCCAAATAAACTATCCAAAAAACTCAACTTATAAAGAAATAAATACAATGCCCAGGTATATTGTTTACCTATTAAGAAAAAATAATAATAAATAATTAATGTCAATTAATAATGAGAAGTACACCAGCATGTTACCGCGTTTGAAATTTTTCCACTGTGCCGTTTGAAAAATGGAGATGTAGGGTATCGATCCCCGTACCTCTCGCATGCTAAGCGAGCGCTCTACCATCTGAGCTTCAAAAGTTGATAGGATAAATACTTACAAAGCCCTATTAAAAGGAACAAAAGGTACTACATAAATAGAAAGCAAAAGCAATTTTTGCATGTTTTAAAATTGGATCTTTGGAAGTTTTGGAGAAAAATTCTTATTCATAAAACTAAAGAAAATAATATGGTTCCCTTGAAGGATTGGAATTCCTACCTAAAAATATTTATGAATCCTCTAATGCCATGTACACCATTTCAAACATTCAATATAAGTTTATATCTTTTCTCTACAATACATATAGTGTTTTGGGCTAAGTGGCTCGCAACTGGAAAAGGTAAGGACATTGAAATCTACCAAGGTGGAAATTTTAAAATTGAAGTGACTATCCTCATCTCTCACATACATAAGCTCTTCAATTTGGCAATGAAGTAAGGCTTCTGTAAACATTGGATGCAAAGGCTCATTGTACCTATTTTTAAAAGTGAGGATAAAAAAATTACCTCTAATGATAGGACTGTTATGATTAGCCATGTTTTTACTAAGTGATACAAAATGATTATGGAAAAAAATATTAGTCAATGGTTAGAAAGCCATGAAAAAAGAGTTAAAGGCCAAGCTATGTGTAGGAGATACCATTCAATTATGGAACACCTTATTACTCTTAAGATCATTGCAAAGGAGTGTCATAATCATAAATTTGATCTCCTATATCGTCTTGTTGACTTTAAAAATAAAAAAATTGACACCATTCCCAAGATAAACTTTTGGAAAAGATTAGAAGAGATAAAGGTTCCTTTTGGGTTGAGGCATGTTGTGACAAGGTTGTATGAGAATGTTATTTCCAAGTTTAGGAGCACTAAGAGTTATTAAAAAAAAATGATTTCAATATGGGAGTCAAGCAAGGGTGTCCCTTGTCCCCTATCCCTTTTGGTATATATTGATAAGTTAAAAGAGTGTTTGGAGGAAGCAAGTTGTTTTGTCCCAACTCTCACTGATCTCGTCACCACTCTTATTTTTCATGACAATGACATTTTTCTTTTGGAAAATAGACTTTATGATTTTAGCAAGAAACTAAGAATCTTCCAATATTTCTATTCTAAGATGGGCATGATTGTTAATACTCACAAAATGAAAGTCATGATAATTATAGCTAAAAAGATCACATATGATACCTCTGTATATGGGAACAACTTGGAGGAAGCTCCTTCTTACAAATATCACAAAATTGATATCCATCATAAGCTCGACCAGAATTATAGCACTGAGAAAAGGATTAATGGAGGATGGAAAACTAATTATTGAATAACAATTGTAAATCAATAGATCCTTGGATATGAGATAACCAAAAAATAATAATTTTTGAGACTTTTGTTACTCCTATTATTTTATATTGATGTAAGGTTTAGGGATGCAATATCTTTAGAGAGTTGTGGAGAATAATAGAATAGATCCAAAAGTGATTTATGACCTATAATCTCAAAATTAAAGGAAATACCTCTTATATTATCCTTCTCATTGGAGCAAGCCTTTCCTTATTGAGAGCATTGGTTATGACCAGGTATCTAATGTACAAGAAAAGGCTAAAAATCATGGAGGACAAAGGAATTCCTAAAATTACTTCAAACTCTAGCCAAAACCTATTGGAAACTAGATCACTACTAAGAGGGGGGGTGAATCAATAGTGAAGTCACTTATAAAATTTGTTCCAAATTATTATTCCTTTAAACCATGCATAAACTGAAGAATGTAAGCAAAGATAAGAGCATCAAACACAAGTAAAACCATGTAAGCATTCAACGCAATAGACAAAAATATTTTTGGTGGAAAACCCTTCTCCTAGGTCAAAAACCACCCTTTTTGTTGTTGCATTGCTCAATAAATTTTATTAGGTTAAGCAAATTCTTTACATAGAAATTTATCTAGCTACTATCAAATGGAGATCTCTTTCTCTTGCCGATCTACAGACTACCATCTGTTGAAGGCCACCATGATCAACGATCCTCACCCGGTTACTCCTGAACTATCAAACAACTCTACAAACTCTTATCTGCTGGAATCCACCACGACCAATGAGCCTCGCCTAGTTTCTTCTTAACTATCTAACTACCATTGGATTGAGAAAACTTCTCACTTATATTGATTTCACCGGAGTCCTCCAACTCCACTCCTCTATGTTGTTCTCGTTTCATACATTTTCATACTGGAACCGAGAATTGCTCAAGATGAACACCACAGAAACAATATGTTCAAAGCATATAATCAAAACTCAAAACTACATCACAATCTCACCAAACACTACATAAAATAATCTAATCAATACATCATTTAAAACCCTCACTACAACAGATAAAATTTCTCACAATTGAATGTTGCACTCAAATAATAAATTGGAGAACATGTTAGGAGAAAAAATTATCCAAATACACATGCAAACAAACTCTATTTTACCTCCTTGCTTGTTGCACAAAATGTTGGATGAAACATACTTTAGCTAATTGCTGCAACAGGTCCTACAAATTGCTTCATAAATTATGCATCATATAACTCTCACCACTTGCGGACTCTTCTCCACTCTCACAAGTCTAACTCAACATACCAAGAGAATCAACGATACTATCATTGAGATTCCTCCAATATATGGATGAACTGAGATGCTCAACTCAATAATTACCAAGAACTATTGAGCTCTGAAAAATCTACTCATATGCTTGATTTGATCTGAATTCATCTCCTTGACTAGATCTTGTTACTCACTCCACTTCATAAAAGATATTTCAATGTTAATCACTTTCTAGAAGCTCCCTGACATTTTCCGACCTTTACATGAAATGTTTCGAACAAGACAAGCTGAAAAAACCATAAATTAACTTGAGATGCGCAAGGAATGCGAAGAAAAACACTTCTAGGATGTATACGTGACTCTTGTGAAGAAAAACTACATATATTCCTGGGTATATTCAACTCTTGTGAAGGAAACTTGCATATATCCCTTAAAACTCAATTTTTACATCTGTTTAAGCCACCACTTGGAGCTGATCTCCAGGAGTAAGCTAGGGACATCATGACACACCTCCACACACACTTTGACACCATGACAACATGCATAAAGCTCAAAATAGGGCATCATACTCATAACTACATGACATACATCAAGTGACCTCCATCTAGTAGCTCAACTCTTCCAGAGCTTGTCCAACATCTCCAACACCTGTAGAAACATATCTAGTACCTGTAGCACCATCTCCAACATCTGCGGAAACATCTCCAACACATGCAACAACAACTCCAATGCTTCCATCACATGTAAAAGCATATCCAACACCTATAGTAGCAATCCTGACACCTATAGCAGCAACACCTTCAACATATGTAACAACATCAACCTATGGCAAGTCAACATACCATGCCTTGCATCCATCTCTACTCACCCTCAAAATCACCTCCATTAAGTCATGCCACAACCAAGTTGACATCAATGCCAACCAACAAGCCAACCAACTGAACACTGCAACAACCAAACACTCATCACACATCATCATTGGATTGACATAATGCCAACATCAATGTCAGCACTACAATGCCAACCTCATGTAGTGCTGACATTGATGTCACACATCATCATGGTGCTACTTGACATTTGATTATGTCAATCCAATGATGATGTGTGATGAGTGTTTGGTTGTTGCAGTGTTCAGTTGGTTGGCTTGTTGGTTGGCATTGATGTCAACTTGGTTGTGGCATGACTTAATGGAGGTGACTTGGAGGGTGAGTACTACAATGCCAACACCTATAGTAGCAACACCCTGTTGACATTTGATTATGTCAGCACTACAATGCCAACAAAACTACCTTTAGCTCTGATAGAGATAGCATAAGAATGCATGATATCGGCTATACCATTGGGGGATAAAAGAAAATATCATTTTGTAGAATAAAGATAATATTAAGAATATTATTACCTCAAAGCTTAAGGAGAAATTGTGGTGTGATAAGGAGTTAAAGGGGAAAGAAAAATTAAGATATTATAAGGAGGTTATCAATTCAAAGATCGAAAATCAAAATTATTTCCATCTTGAGTAGAGTAAAGAAGAAAATAAGCATTTCTTAAATAAGAACAAATTCTTATGAGCTCTACAATGAAACTAGGCATTGGCCAATTCCTAAAACCCCTTAAGATGAAAGAGTTTATCATTTTTGTGACATTAAGAGGATTGGAGATGAAAATTCTTTCTTTTAGATTGTCCATTATATACTCATATTAGATATAAATTTCAAAATATTTGTCATACTACCAACCTTCTTGACCTTTTAACTCAACAAGACTATGATTCTAGAGGTATGATGGTTCTCTTAATGCTTTTCAAGCATAGAAATAAATTTTTAGAGAATTCCAAGTAATATATTTCCTTCTTAAGGTCAAAAATACCATTTTTTTGGTCTCAATGGACATTCATTATTATCATCATCATCATATTAAGAGGAGTTTTCTAATTTTAACTTGTTAAATGTTCTATTTATTTTATTAATCTATATATATATATATATATTATATATATATATATATATATATATATATATAGATATAAAGTTAATGTTTCTCTCATAGGAAAAAGGTTAAATTGTAATTGAAGGTGGTATTTGGTCTCATATATAGGAATAAAGTGTATATGTTTGGAAACATTCCCATCAATGATCATTTAGTGGCACCATGCAAGGGGATGCCTAGATCCCTTGAGCATCATCATAGTAGGCCAATATTAATTAAACAACATGTACAAACTCTACCCTGTTTGGTTTTGAATCTATGACCTCTAGGGAGGGAGTTCATGTTCTTAACCATTAGGCCAAGT
Organism: Pinus tabuliformis; assembly: GCA_031772625.1. Lineage (NCBI taxonomy): Eukaryota > Viridiplantae > Streptophyta > Pinopsida > Pinales > Pinaceae > Pinus > Pinus tabuliformis. The sequence goes on along the minus strand of CM062811.1, from coordinate 142,573,850 downwards.
AAAGTTTTCATAAGTAAAGGCTAGATGTTACTCGAAAGAAAATGACTTCTTTGGAGGTATCATTACTAATGACCATAAGGGACATTGAAAGTTTTGTGGATACGATTTAGTTCAAACCACCTTTCGATCTTGGAGTAAGACTTAAAGATCCTTCTCAATGGCCAAAAGTTTGTCTTTTTTAGATGAAGGAAAAATGTTAACGACCTAAGATCTATAGGCATTTTCATGTGATAAAGTATACCCCTTATGGACCATCAATAAGTTTACCCCTTATGGACCATCAATAAGGATTCCCCATTACCTTGTGTCGACAATAGAACTCCATAAGGTATCTCCTCTTCCAATCGACAGAAACGTGAGCACCACCAACTCAGGATGGCCTGAACCTAACTATTTACCTTGGTGCAAATAATTATAAATCCCGTAGTCCCAATTGAAATGCACCAAAGGCCAAAGTACACTGTACCCTGAACCTTGCCACCCAAATTGCTCCTCGACCCACAAATATTAACCAGACCACGTTAATGTCAAGCAAACCCAGTACAAGTATACACCATCACCAGTCTACCGCCAAATTGTTGGGCTGAAAACCCAACCTCTTGTAAATAATCAAAACCCCTATTTGCAACATCTCCTAGAACCAAAACCAGAGAACAAATATAACCCTCATGCACATTCGAAATTATCTATCCCACACTCACCTGCAAGGTAGAGGTGTGTCATGCCACCTCCTCTTTATAATTCATTTAGGTCAGAGGGGTGGAAGAAAACCTCCCCGATGTCATCTTGTTTTCGCTCTTCCACCCCATCGTGGAATAATTTTTAAAATTTAAAATTATAGTTTATTTTAAATTTTTAAATTTTTGTTTTTTCTGTGGAGTATTTTGTATTGTATTCTAAATAATAACTTTTTTTTTCTCACTAAAATTAAACTATTTCTATTGAGTAAAATATAGTACACTCATGAGAGACAAGAAACCGGCAGACCGGAAATGATGAAACTATCAACCTCGGTCCCGGAGAAGGAGTGAACCAATCATAGAGCTACAACAAATAACTTGAGAGAAAAAACTGACTATTACCCCACAAGAGCAGTAACCTCAACACGGTGTTTTTTCCCTTTCTTTTTATCGACTTTTATCCAGCCATCGTGGGGAGTATGAGCTAAAACAAATTGAAGATTGGAATTCTCCATCAGGGGGATCTCCTTATCTGCTTCAGAAGAGGAGGTCTCATGGACGCGTTTCTGGGAGATTGCTGTGACAATGGTGTGCGCAGGAGTATTTGTGGATGGATCCATCGTCTGAGGCGCCTGGTCCGGTTCTGAATCGCTCTCCTCATCTTCCGAGCTTGAGGAATCCGAGCTCACTGCTGGCGGCAGAGAACAAGGGGTCCAACGCTTGGGTTTGGTCTTTGCAAAGTTTCCCTTTTTCGATTTTGTAGGAAGCGATGGGCAGGAATTCTACAGGTGCCCTGTTAGGTGACAGTGGCGGAAGCAGAAGGCTGTGTTTTCGTAATCCAGGTTCTGGGTCCAGATAGAGTCATTGATCTTGAGATTGATTTTCTCTGGCAGTCCCTTGCTTAGATCTATCTCCACACATATTATAGCATATGTGTAGAGACCTTGTTGTTCCCGCCTGTAATCTCCCATTAAAAAGTTGCCCAAGGTGTTGCCTATGCTCCTATAGACTGTTGTATGCCACAGGTGAGCTGGAAAGTTTGGAAGTCTGATCCAGATAGGGGCTTTGGTAATGACTGCAGAAGCTGGGTCAAAATCTGAGAACCATGGAGTTATGAAGAGTCCTGCTATACCCATGAACCAAGGACCTTCTTCTAAGGCCTTTTCATAGTGCTTAGGACTGTCGAACAGAACTATAAAATATCCTTTTGAGCAGAAGCAAACCTTGCAATGGTGAGTCCAGTTGTCATTGATCCAGTCATAAAGGTCCTTAGAGCGAGGCCAAAGCCCATTGAATCTGCAAATGATGGCCCTTTCAACAAATCTTTGAATGTCATCTGCAAGGTCAGGGTGGGAGATCTCAACAGAGGGGACCTCCTCTAACTTGTCAACCAGAAAAGGATTAGGTTTGGGAGGTTTAGGGGAGATGGGTATCTCAGAGCGAACTGCAGCTTTGTAGGAGTAGGGAGGAGCAGAAGAAGATTGACCTGCAGCGCCACCTCTCAAACGAAGAGAAAACACTAAAGAGCTATTATTTTTTATGCTGTAAGAAGAGAGGGGAAGAGGATCATCAAGTTGTTTACCTTGAAATATAAGTCTTTGTAGGGCAGAGGGGATCCCAAATTGGCGTTCCAGATTTACTTTGAGATTTTTCACCAGATCTGAAGGGTGTACCCATTGCAGAGTGGTCTTGCCTAAGATCGGTGTGATTTGAACCTGAAAGGGGGCAGAGAAATTTTCAGAAACTTTCTGAAGCAACACAGGGCCAGAGGCTTTTGGGTCTCCTATCTCTTGAGGCACTGGAGGCAGAGGGGGAGGAAAAGGCTTCTGCCGATGGTAGCTTTTGCTCCAGACCAGATCCGCTACAAAGGAATTCTCTCGAGCCAGAGACTCTGACAGAGATCTCATTTTCAGGTTCGCACTATCAGGGTTTCAGAATGTGAAATTTCTGAAACAGTTTTGGAAGTATCAGGCGACGAACATGAAGGCGGAGTCAGAGGCAATGCCACCACAATCTGCAGATCCGAGAATAGTGATGGCGAATCAGGCGTTCCGTTCTCTAGATGGGCATTCTCATCCGATAGCTTCTTCGTGCTTTCTGCGGGAGAAGAAGGGCACCTGTTCGTGAAGGGTTCGGTGCCATTTCGGTGGGTTCTCTTCTTTCTTTCACTAAGGGTGAGAAAATCCGCCTTCCTCTTGTATCCGCCATTGCTAAGCCTTTGCAAGTGATTTGACAGCGATTTTTCGAAGAGCAGCTTGTGAGACTTGCTACGGGTAAGCCTGGGGAGTTTCTCCATTGGCGGGAGAAGGCGGCGAGCCAGGAATCCAGATCTCTGTATAAATCAAAACTATGTGAACGAATTTAATGTTAAATAATAACTTACATGAAAATACTGAAAGTTTTAAAATGGTCAATCATTAGGAAAACCTAACCATATCCAAAAATCCACTCAGAGAGGCAAAAGATCTCAAGATTCCTAGAAGTTGAAAATTTACCATACAAAGACTAAACTATGGGCCTTCGTGACCATGGAAGCAAATTGAATAAACGAGAAAATTAGAAACCAAAGACATAGAAAGAGACTGAATAGAAGGGCCTTGATCAATAGTTGCAACCTAGATAGGATCCTTGTTACCACCCAGCGTGCCTCCAACTACGGTATGGATGCCAAGGTGTTTCTTAATGCGCTCTAACCACTGATCCAAGTCCTTCATGTGCCAGTGAAAGTGCTCCATGGAGTGGAGAATATTTTCTCTATGCTCATGCCAATAGAGGAGAACCCTGCCTAAGAGAAACTTCATATGCCAATAGAGGTCCATCGTCTGTGTCTACTAGTTAAATCACCCACATGTGTGCCCAATATTCGACAGTCTATCAACAAATTCAGCGAGAACCTTATTATCTTGGAGGTGGTGCCTCTAGGATATCCCCTCTCTCTTAACACAAGTGAGCTCGTCTTGAATAGAGATTAGGGTAATCCCTTGAAATTGAGTAGTTATTTCCTTAATCAGTGATGAGTATGTGTACTACCTTGGCTAGTTTGTTACCAGTAATATGTCTCTCCCTTATGTAATTGGGCACGTTGATGAGACATGATGGAAGCACATAAATTGGGGAAAAGGCAAAAGAATTGGAAGATGAGCTTTAGGGGGGGGGGGGAATAGAGGCCCATGATGAAGGGAGCTAAGCAAGTGGGAAAAAACACGAATGCGGCCAAGAAAAATGAGTGAGGTCAGCAATAAGCTGGAGAGACAAGAGGAGGGTCAACAAGGAAAGGCATCAACTTAGTGATGCACTACTAGAGAAGGGGAGCCATGGGGGGTAGTGAGGACCCTAAAAAGGTAGTGAAACAAGATTAAACAAAAGTGATAATGTCGAACTGCAACGAGGGTTGGAAAACCAAGCAATAACTGTTGAGTCTTGAAAATGTCATTCATTTCCATTACACTTTCACTATTATGTCCATTATATCACCTCCATTTCACTACTATGTCACCACATTCATCCCACTTTCATTATCATTGGGCCACCTTTATGTTTTTCCAATATTTATTATTTCTAAGCCTTTTAAGTGAATTTGTGGTTAAACATTAGAAAATAATGTGCATATGCTTATACCTAACAAATGGGTTGAGATTGTTGACATGTGTAGGTTGAAAGGAGGCTTCTAGAAGATCCTTATGTGGCACTCTAAGGCCAAATTCGAATTTGGTTGGAAAGAATCATGGGATCATGAGGATATGTGTCACATCTCCTAATTGTATTGTAACTCTAAAAAGACATGTGTCTTATCAGTTCCTATTTTGATTAGGACTCTAGAGGTAGAGGGAGAGATTCATGGACTATCATTAATGAGATGGCTCTCATCTTTTTGTATAAATAGGAGATCTCTCTCCTTCATTTGCTAGTCTTTCCTTTAGTCTTTTCTTAGTCCTTTTAGCTTGTTAGTCCCATGACTTTTGAAAGCTTTTGTACTTTGTACTTTTGAAGAAATTGAATAAAGCTTTGATGTTCTCAACATGGAAGGAGATGTGAAGTAGATGTCATGGAGCATATTAGGATGTAAGTAGAGTAGATTTCATTTTGTAAATATTGCTTTGTAGAATGTAAGGTAGATTAGATTTTCATTCATGCAATTTTAATTTATGCAAGTGTGTTTAATTTTGCTTTGATTTCATAGGTGGTAGGGGGCCCCTGCCTTGTACAGATGTCTTTGTTGTATTTGCTTTATCTCTAATGGTATTTTCAGTTGTCATATTCATAAGTTGCTGCCTTTATTTTATTTTTCTAGCTTGATTTCTAAGTTTAGTTTCTCAAGTTGTATGCGAACATATTGATGGTCTCCTTATCATAAGTTGTTCATCTTTAAGAGATCAGAATACTAATAAATCACAGCTTGCTTTGAGTAGTTTTTGACTTATATCACTAACTCTTTCTTCACTTGTTACACATTACAATGTATGTTGGAAGCAGAATGTTGGAGAAAGGCAAAGTGGTGTTATAATTTGTCATCTTAGAGCTTGATTACTTTTTAGACTTATATCTAACTACTTCTTAATCGTGTTTCACATAGTACTATATGTTGGAAGCAGAGTGTTAGGAAGAGATGAACATTATAATTGGTCTTTAAAGTGGTTTTTCTTACCTTTTTATTGCAGCAGCATGAATAGTGACTAGTGCCATTAGAAAGTGGTTTTTATGCTTTGCTTTCAGTTTCATTTCAAGTTATTTCTTTCAAAGCTCTTTCTTTGCAAGTTTAGAAGGTAGTTAGAAACCACCAGTTACACACACTCACTCATTTAGAAACCACCATACACACACAAATCACTCATTTGTTTATAAAACCATTACTATAAACAAAATAAACTATAAAACAATGAAGTAAGAAAAAGGTTAACTAAGCACATATAGTGCACCACACTTCATCAGTTTACGATACCCGGATTGATAATTTATGTAGAGCAATTTAAGACGTTAAATTGACTAGACATTTTGGCGCCGTTGCCGGGGAAGTGTAATTAGGAGACCTTATTTCTTACATCTGAAAAAAAAAATTAACAATTCTTGAGTATGCTCTCCTCCTGCACTTTGTGTGATCTAGAGGATCAGAAAAAGGATTGTTAAGTAGAAAAGAAAAATAATAATTCTTGAGTATGCTCTCCTCCTGCACTCTGTGTGATCTGGAGGATCAGAAAAAGAATTGTTAAGAAAAAATAGGAGACAAAATAAATTTTAACATTTCAATTGATTCAAAAAAAAAAAAAAAATGATGAAAAAATAAAACTCAACTGCTTTGATAGGTTCAAATTGTCCAAAATTGTCTGGTTTTGCTTTGTAGTGGTCTTCAAAACACTGTATCTTGTTTAAATAAGGTTTTGCAACTTAGCTGCAGAAACTGCCCTGATTCCGCAGCTGTTTCAAGGTTTAGCAGGTTACAGGCATCCAATGAAAAAACCGACCACATGGGCATCTCCAGAATTGTCCCGACATGGATCCTATCCTAGTCACCCAGCTCAGATCGATGAAAAACCAGCCTAAAACCTCAGTCAAAGTCATGTTTTTAGCATGTTTTTCTTGAAGTATTTGCTGCCTGAAATTGAAAATCATTAATCATTTTTATAAAATTTTACAATTTCAGAAAAGAAAAAGAAAAGCAATCTCTAGCTATCTCCATTCCTAGCTTCCATTATGGCTGAGAAAAAAATAGATCGAATTGCATGGACTGCTGTGTTAAAATAAAAACTCTGTGTTTTTGGGGATTTGGTTGGGCAAGCAGCTTGGCTACAGGAGAGATAGAGAGTAGATTTGAATATGCATTATTGAACTTACTGATGCTGGGCAAGAGCATATGGAAGAGATAGTTGAGCATACATTCCAGTACCTTCACATTTTAAGGAAAAGCGGTATTGTTGAATGGATCTTTGATGAGGTACGGGATATTTGCAATACAATGTTTCATTTCCAAGACAAGATTCCACCAATTAACTATGTAACAAACATTGCTTCAAACTTAGAGAGATATCCACCGCAAGACTGGCTTGTGGCTTCGTCGTTGCCTTCCAATTTCATTTGTCTGTCCTTCAAATCGTTTTGAGGCCCAGAATATTCTGGACTTATTAGGAACTAGCTGCTCCAAAACCATTTGAATTGCTTCTTGATCAGAACCTTCAGCCGCCTCTCCTCCAAGTACCCTTTTAAAAAAAAAAAAAAAAATTCAAAATCAATTTCACAGCCGAATGCAACAATTCAGAAAGTCAAAATTGATAACTCAGAAAACGTAAACAGCAGAAAAATGTCAAACTTTACATGCTCGATTTGCCCAAATGGTAGCGAATTTCAAAAAACTAAAACATGGGTTGTTTTTCTAGTTGGGTTAATTAGATAACCCAGAAACCGTTTGAGAAAATTCGTGGCGGTCTGGGAGAAATCTTTGGTTCTTTGGAGCCTCTTTTTTGCCGCCGCGTGAAGAAAAACGTGAGTTATTAAACTGATAGTTTGATTAATGGATTAACTCCGCGTGCCTGAGGGAAGGAATTCTAATTGGGATCAATTACAAGCTGGCATATAAAACCAATTACACGTCTTCCCTCTTATTCAATTCAAACCTGTTTAGACACGTGTTCCAATTGAACACGACTCTCTGCCATTAAATCCCATGAAGTCGTTGTCGGTTAGATGTTGGGAGAAAATCATGTTTGAAGGATCCCCTGCTTAAGGATAATACCTTGCAGGTCTTGACATCTCTGCGCTTGGCTCTTAAACATGCTATGGAGACCCTTAAGTTTGGCCACGAGAGCAGCAAGCTGTTCATAGTTCTAGGAAGAAAGCAAGCCGCAGGCAAATTTCATAGTGTAACTACTCAGTTGGAGCAGGCTTTAAGTGAATTGGCTTATGTAGAACTTGGATTGTCAAATGAAGTTCGAGAACAGGTTGAACTTGTACATGCCGTCATTTGTAACCATCTTATAGCCACTTCACATGAATTTGGTGGTTATGGCTCTGCTACATATGGGCAACCTATTAGGGCTATCCTACTAAATTAATCTTGCATTAATATTATTGACGAAAAAGCCCATGTCCATAATGCCTGCCTCTTCACCAGGTGCTGCTGCTTTTTGCTGTTACAAAATCTGTTGTTGCTGCCCTTGAGAGATATACTCTGCTGTTGCTGCCCTTGAGAGAGCAGAGAATGATGCGGTCATCTTCCCATATAGGAAATTCATGTCACAAAGAAAAAAAAAAACAACAAAACATTAAGATTTGGACTCCAAAGGATCAAAATAATTTTGTTATGGACTTTTTGTCATATGATCCCCTGATATGATCTGAGGTTTTTGTTGTAATTACTACACTCTGCACTTTCCGCAGCCAATACAGTGTTTCCGCAGCCAATACAGCGTTTCTGCAGCCAATACAGCGTTTCTGCAGCCAATCCCAGATTCCGCAGCTGTTTTGTTAAACTCTAAGTTGCAGGTGTCATCAGGCAAAACAAGTCACATGGGTAGCTAGGGAAGAGTCAATACATGGATGGTGTCCTATTCATTCGGTCAAATTTGATGAAAAAGACCCCGGTCAAAGGGAAGTCAAATTGGGTGTTATCACAAAGTCGCCACACTGAGTCGCCACACTAAGTCGCTGCATGTCAAGAAAAAATAATAATTTTGAATCAATGAAATGAACAAGTTATTTTCTCACTTTTCTGAAGGTATTGATTAATTTTGGACTGATAATGAAAGATGAATGGCTAACTTTTTATTCAAGATTTTTAGCTACAGAGCTGTTCCCCAATTCCACAGCCAGAAAAACCTCATTGTTCAAATCAACCTATCTTTCTCATACAAAATCAGATTTTGATGATTTAAGTACCATTGGAAAGATCTCAACAAGATCTATACAATGAGAAATATATCATTAGAGTTTGAAATGGCAAATAATGAAATAAATTGCTGAAAAGAAGCAACATCAACTTGAGGCACTAATTCCAAAGCAGGTATAAATTCTTTTGATTTTTCCTTTGAGAACTTGTTTCATTAATACAAATTCCTAGTTTTGTGTGTAAATATCATAACTAGAGAGATTGGCCACCTCTCTCCTTTGATAATCTTACATTCCATTGCAGAAGAAGTATTAGTTTTTTTGCAGGTTCCAGGAGGAAGGACAAATGACTACAAGAGAATGGTGTCTCTCTAAGAGACCAACTTGTTTCATAAGAGGATGATCAGCAACAAAGAGGAAATATGTTGATGCAAAATCAGATCCAAACACTTGAAAAACTTTCAGATACTATTGTCTCCATCACATCCATCCATCACATCCATACTTCATAATAAACCATTCACCTCATTCCACTCCATATTTTCCATTTTCATTCACATACACTTTCCATCTCTTTTTGTTCATTCATAACCCACCAATAAAAGCAAAAGGCTCATTCACATGCTTATTGCCCATTGTCATTTCTGTTCTCCATTGCCATTTTCCATTTTCATTTTCCATTCCTTGTCATTTTCATTCCGCAAATAAGCCCTGCTTCAATGCAAATTATTGAGTCCATAGTCCTTTGAGTCTAATTTCTTTGTAAAAACACCTTGAGGCTTGCATGCCTTAATGGCAAGTCCTCATGCTGACAAACAATGGGAATACATTAATGTCCCTTGTTCGTTAGATCTTCTAGGTGACTCGACATCAGCAAATTCATTCGTACCTAGCAAGATGTGTTTGGGCATCTTGACTCTCATTGTCATCAATGGTGAGAGTGCTCGTGTTGACTAGTGGCATCCATTAATGGCCACTAAGCCAACAATTTCCTACTATGTTCGACATCAGAACATCTTTTCACATAGTAGGAATTGTGCCAATGAGTTTTGAAGACATGAAGACTATTATTTTCAGCATTTTGGAGCAGATTCAGCAAGTTTTAGTAGAAGCAACAAAAAGTCATCTTATCTCTCTATCCATGACTCCTCTTGATCAGCCACTTGAAGAAGAAAATGATCAGAAGTTTTCAACCACTACACATACAACTCATCCATTCCAAAGGGTAAGTGAAGGTACGACATTTTCTAACTTTTAACCATAGAATTCCATAAAAAGCTAGAATAATAATTGTTGGAAAAACATTTCTCTTCCTCATTTCATAAAATTGCCAATACCATCAGTTGGGGGGGGGAATACATTCATATTCATATCTTGCCATGTCCATATCATATTCAAGAGCTCACATACTTCCAACATATATTAAATATTACATTGCTATTATGAGCATACAATGGCTTTTGAAAAAGTGCTTAAAGGATAAATTGGATACAAACAAAATCATGGTTGTCACACAAGAACCAACCATCATGCAATCCAATAAAGATATACTTTGCAACAATAATCAAAATATCATTATGCAAAGTTCAAAGATCAAAATAGAAGGCAACAACAAAAAAATGGTTGTAACACAAGAACCAACCATGTTGCAATTCAAGTGAAACACTTTGCATAAATATGAAGTTATCAAATGATATCATGCAAAAGTTAAGCCAAAGCTCAAGGATAAAAAAGAGTTAATGTAATATATATTGCATGAGGACATGCAATAGCTTCAGTTGGCGGGTATGTATGCTGAGTCTTGAAAATGTCATTCATTTCCATTACACTTTCACTATTATGTCCATTATATCACCTCCATTTCACTACTATGTCACCACATTCATCCCACTTTCATTATCATTGGGCCACCTTTATGTTTTTCCAATATTTATTATTTCTAAGCCTTTTAAGTGAATTTGTGGTTAAACATTAGAAAATAATGTGCATATGCTTATACCTAACAAATGGGTTGAGATTGTTGACATGTGTAGGTTGAAAGGAGGCTTCTAGAAGATCTTTATGTGGCACTCTAAGGCCAAATTCGAATTTGGTTGGAAAGAATCATGGGATCATGAGGATATGTGTCACATCTCCTAATTGTATTGTAACTCTAAAAAGACATGTGTTTTATCAGTTCCTATTTTGATTAGGACTCTAGAGGTAGAGGGAGAGATTCATGGACTATCATTAATGAGATGGCTCTCATCTTTTTGTATAAATAGGAGATCTCTCTCCTTCATTTGCTAGTCTTTCCTTTAGTCTTTTCTTAGTCCTTTTAGCTTGTTAGTCCCATGACTTTTGAAAGCTTTTGTACTTTGTACTTTTGAAGAAATTGAATAAAGCTTTGATGTTCTCAACATGGAAGGAGATGTGAAGTAGATGTCATGGAGCATATTAGGATGTAAGTAGAGTAGATTTCATTTTGTAAATATTGCTTTGTAGAATGTAAGGTAGATTAGATTTTCATTCATGCAATTTTAATTTATGCAAGTGTGTTTAATTTTGCTTTGATTTCATAGGTGGTAGGGGGCCCCTGCCTTGTACAGATGTCTTTGTTGTATTTGCTTTATCTCTAATGGTATTTTCAGTTGTCATATTCATAAGTTGCTGCCTTTATTTTATTTTTCTAGCTTGATTTCTAAGTTTAGTTTCTCAAGTTGTATGCTAACATATTGATGGTCTCCTTATCATAAGTTGTTCATCTTTAAGAGATCAAAATACTAATAAATCACAGCTTGCTTTGAGTAGTTTTTGACTTATATCACTAACTCTTTCTTCACTTGTTACACATTACAATGTATGTTGGAAGCAGAATGTTGGAGAAAGGCAAAGTGGTGTTATAATTTGTCATCTTAGAGATTGATTACTTTTTAGACTTATATCTAACTACTTCTTAATCGTGTTTCACATAGTACTATATGTTGGAAGCAGAGTGTTAGGAAGAGATGAACATTATAATTGGTCTTTAAAGTGGTTTTTCTTACCTTTTTATTGCAGCAGCATGAGTAGTGACTAGTGCCATTAGAAAGTGGTTTTTATGCTTTGCTTTCAGTTTCATTTCAAGTTATTTCTTTCAAAGCTCTTTCTTTGCAAGTTTATAAGGTAGTTAGAAACCACCAGTTACACACACTCACTCATTTAGAAACCACCATACACACACAAATCACTCATTTGTTTATAAAACCATTACTATAAACAAAATAAACTATAAAACAACGAAGTAAGAAAAAGGTTAACTAAGCACATATAGTGCACCACACTTCATCAGTTTACGATACCCGGATTGATAATTTATGTAGAGCAATTTAAGACGTTAAATTGACTAGACAATAACGCCATGAGTAAAAAACCAAATAAAGGAGAGGGATAACCAAACCAAATAAAGGAGAGGGATGACTATGCTCAAGAGAAAGGACTCCTGAAAAGTACAGAGTTGTGTGGGATGCTTCATCTAACATTTAGAGAAACCATAAACATCCATGCAAAGATTATTGAGATCCAAGAAAACAGAGTGCTCGATGAGCCTTAGGGGAGAAAATGGGAACTTGTAGATCAAAGCTCTCTAGAAAACTAGCACTAATTCTCTTCAAAACTATTGTTCAAATTATAAGTGGGAGAACTCTCATAGCTAGATTCCCCAGAATGAACCAAATATCTATTGAATCTCGCCTAGCCAGCTAGACTCTTGATTGATGGGGAGATGAACAAAAAAAGCACCCAAATATTATTTGCAAATGTTGTTGTTGAGTGATTCCCATGGAGAAATATTCCTCAATGGTTGATATCGTTAAATCTATGGAGTGCCAAAATCGAGGCCAAAGTTGCAATGCTTGGAAATTTTAGGGAATAATATGTCACGCAGGAGAGACTATGGCATATAGACTAGAGGATCATGATGCAGTTGAAGCGGATGTGACTGAAGTGAGGGTTGCAAAGGTTTTTAATTATCATGGTATACATTTGCAAAGTGATGTCACCTTGTGCCATACCAAACCTTGAACATCCATTATTGTTGATTTTCTTAAGATAAATTTGATCTTCTAATCTGATAATTACTTTCCAATGATTTCTTAATCAAGTTGTCTTATGTCACATATATCATTAAGAAATTATACATAAAAAAATATCAGCATTAATGCAATAATGATAGTAGGATAAAAAATAGATAGCCGAGTAAAAAGAGACAAATTTACCCTATGAAAACCCAACATTTTTTTCTTAGGAGAAATTGCTCAATCCATCAAAAGTACAATATGATATTTACAATTAAAACTCGGTCATCTAAGATAAAAAATAAAAATAAAATAAATAATAATAATTTAAGACATGTCATATAGACCTAAATTTGGCCTTCTGCAACTGCCCATAAATTTGGTCAACACATGTCAAACACTTATCAAATGTTGGTCAACTTCATTATCTCAAATTTCATCTTCCTTAGGCCTGCAACCTCTTCATCGGATTTGTTTCCACGAGTGAGAGAGAGAAATATGAGTTGTGGTTAAGTGACCAAATGAGAGGTTCAATTGTCTATTTGTTTAGGGTGTCCAAGTGGCATGTCCTTTGGATGGGTCAACCTGATCTTTTTGGGCCAACTTAAGAAATTTAAATTCAAATTCAAATTACTTTCCCTCCTTTTCAAATTTCCTTTATGGGTCGACTTTTGTAGTTGGGGATAACTTCCACAACCCAAAAATCAACACTCCCTATTAGCTAGGGAGGTATTCACTTTGACTTCTTCAGATGTCCACTTTGTTGAACAATTTTTCCATCCTAAGAAAAGATTGAATGAGATCGCTATGTTAATGTATCCACTTCATGTTCTATCCGAGAACCACATGGAAATCACCATGCAAAGGATCTATTTACCCACTAGTCAAATATCATTTGCAAATGATATAGTCACCCACTATCGAAATACCCTTTATCGATATGGTCACGTACCCCCTGACCAGAGTAAACATAAGACTAGTCATGGGTCACTAACTATCCAAGTCATCAATTGGAACCAGGCCAATATCTTTGACCAATGGTGAAAGCCCGTGCCAATTTACCGTTCCCCCATGTCATCACATGATACTTGAATTGTAAAAATACTTTCTCAATGCTTTGGGGCACTCACTCTACCCACTAGCCAGGTAACCCTTAGAAATATGGTTAAAACCTTTTGACTGGGGCAACACTCTGGCCCCTAATGCTCTTTATCCAATCTCCCTATCCACATTACATGGCACCTGGTCAATGCCCTTGACCAAGTGAGAATATATGCCCTTGATGCTATAACATCAACTCTCCCTCTAACCGGGGGAAGCATTCTCAACCACTCCAAGCTTATCCCTGAAGTAGAAAAACTTCATCTAGGACAAAGGCTTTATGAGAATGTCAGCAATCTACTTGTCTGTAGAACTATATATATTGGAGCCTCAATGCTTCCTTTTATGCCATGTCTTAGATGCAGTTCTACTTTATATCAATTTACTTCAACCTATCATGGAAAACTATAAAAATTGAAAGCCTTACACAGCTTTAATTGTCACAATATATCACAGTCATCCCTACCACCTTATTAAACAATCCTGCGAGCAACTTCCTAAGCCACAATGCTTCACAACTCACCAAACTAGTTGTAATTTATTCAACCTTTGCAATGTTGAATGCAACAGATGTTTTCTTCCTAATCATATAGGATATAATAGCAGATTTCAAACTGAAGCAACATCCTGATGTGCTCTTCATGTCTTCTGCACTCTTTGCCTAATCTAAATATGTATATCCCTACAATTGAACTTCACCATTTGAGACATATCTTAATCCATATCCAACTGTAACATGTCATTACCTCAACAAGTGTTGTGCTACATGCCTTGGCTCAACCATAAACTGACCATATTACTTCACTGGATCCATAACCACAACTACTTTTCGATCACCTTGAATGGGTGCTCCCTCTGACACTGAAAAGTATCCTATGGTGGAAACGTTGTTTGCTCCCTCTGCCACTATTTCTTCCTAGTCACTGAAGCATATTTATTATCAACTATGGTCCCCTCATTGAAGGCATATTGCTCTTAGAGACTTCCTGTCTTTGAGCATCTAGTCTGATAATCTAAATCCCATGTCATTCACTTGGACAATTGCTCCTTCCACTTTGCTTGATTGTTTGACCACCATGGGATCCATCAACTTTGAATCATAGTCGCTCACCTTCTTCAGATTGGACACCATGGGAGTGTCCATGGACTTGAAATCCATCATCTCATATCAATGAAGGATATCAATAGTTTAATTCCCTTAACCAAGGAAGTAATGCATCAAATCTAGATCCTTCATCTCGAACTCAAAGGTCATCACCCTCTAAATTAGGGCTTTCTGAGGTAATATTGATTGCTTCCTCTATCACTGAAGCAAATTCTCCTACCATTGCTACTCCTTCTATTATGTGAGTCCTTCTGCTCCTTTCAGAACAAGTCATATAATAACAAGATCAACCTTGTAGTAAAGTTTTGGATTGAAATTACACTTGATGAAAACAAGACTCATTAGATATCCATCAATCCAAGAATACCATGCCTGACGTCTGTACAAAGCTTTCTTCAGACTACAAACATGAGACTCCTTCTCATGTACCTCAAAGCCCTAAGCTATTTCTATGTACACTTCTTCCTCAATCACTCCACTGAGGAAAGTGGTCTTTACATCCATCTAATGTAACCTCCAATCCCTAATAGAAGAAATATAAATAATAATTATAATAGAAGTGTACCTATAAACTACAACAGATATCTCCTCATAGTCCCCTCCCTCTTTCTGGGAGAACCCTCTTGCTATGAATCCTTCTTTATACTTCTCTATTTTGTCATCTACCGTATGCTTGATCTTGTAGATCCACTTGGAAGTCACAGTTGACTCCCCCTCAGTTCTTGGCACGATTTCCTCCATCATGGCATCTTTTAAACTTTTTGTCATGTTGCCTCTTAACTAGAAGCTCTTTCAGTCATTTGGCACAATTCTAGATGTTAGTACAATTTATCCCTCTTGAACCAAAATTACTCTTGTTGAGTTTATGCTCGAACCTGGGAGAATACTCTTGCCACAAACTTTGTTTTTTTCTTCCCATTATGTCCATCTATTTTAAAAACATTGGTCTCCTTCACAATTTACCTACAAACCTCTTTAGGAGGTCATGGAAGAAAATATTATAACCAAGCAAAAGATACAAAGACAAGAGGCTAACAAAAAATAGAGTAATAATAATCAAGGAAGAAAGATATGAAGCACTTATCTTTGATAGTATGGAATTGTCAACTCCCTCTTGATCCTTTCCTTCTTGTAGAATTTACTGGAATCCGTCTTCAATATCATTGAGATAGAAATGTTCATCCTCGTCCTCATCATCAACTACAGATGCATCTTGCATGAATTGTATGAGTTGTGGTTTCTTCATCCTCGAGTTATCCAGCCACACCGAAGGATCAATTTCAAGCTAAGTCATTTTCCATGTTATTAGCACTCTAGGTCTCATTCTAAGGTTTCGTGAACATTAGGATTTTTTCATCGAAGACTTCTAGTCTTCTAGGGTTTAAAAACCCTAAGTTTTTCAAATTTTATTGACACCCTTTGAAACTCCATCAAATTTTTCATGTCCAAATTTATCCCGCTATAGTTATGGAATCAATCAATGTCCCTTGAAAATAATTTGTCATTGATTCATTACAATATGTCATCACATCATCTCGAACCTTTGAAGAATATTGACCACCTATGAATCTGAAGGAACATAATTTTGGGTCATAAGAAATTTTCCAATATTCCACAAGCCAACATTATGGATTGAAAATCACATGATGAGTTGTTCAGAACATCCTACAAGGATAATCATGTCAATCTCATGATATAGATAACAACTCATGTGTGGCTGCCAACAACTTGTGAACATGAGAGTCCATTTCTGCCATCTTAGAATGCCTTCCTGGATCCTAAGTTTTTGTCTCCAAATTTCCTTAAAATGTGTCACAAAAGTTCCTAAATCTTGCCTAAAAAGGCCCTTAATGATCTGTGTTATCTGGCCTAAACATTATCCTTTGTTCTACTATCAAAGTAGACCCAACTATTCTCGGCTTCTTCAAGACATTTTAATAGTAGTCAAACCTTTGTCTCCTTAACTCATAGGAAAATAATACCATTTATTAACCCTACTTGTTCTTCCTTCAGGCATTGTAGTTATTAGTCTTCAAAACCACCCGTTTGGACCTCCTTTATCAAACAGACTTCAAGAAATAACACTCAACAATCTCATATATTGATATAGCAGCCTTATTCATAACCTCATGGCCTTCTCATGAACCTTAGGTAACTTCGCACTTCTTGGCCACCTTTTGAGGCTTCTCTACCTCTGTTGTTGCCACATTGAGGCATTTCGTCCCTCCCGAGGTCACCCCTAAGGCCTTTCAACCTTCGTGCAGTCATACTAAGGCCCCTTGACCCCCCTATTACAAGTTTATAGGGCTTCAACCATCAACAAAATCTAGACCTTTCTTTAATACAACATAGATATCTTGTTTCCTCCTCCTAGAACTTGACCAACACTTCTTCTTGTGTACATACCATATAAACAGACTCGGGCCTATTTCATCATGTTGTCAGTCAATCAAGGAAACTACCAATGTCCTCTATTGCATTCCAATCCAAGCTAAATCAATCAAGATCATTGATCCAATATAACTTTTGTAAATCTTGTACCTTGTGTAGAAATTTTGAATAATTAAACACTTATTCACAGAGATTATCCCGATTATACACTATTGCGGAATACATGCATAATACATAACCTCCTCTATGTTGATCATCAATTTAGCAGCATTAAAAACAATGAAACATCAATCGCATGCACATATTAACACAGTATGTAACCTGGGGAAAGCATACAGTTGAAAACCCCACACTATCTGTATATTATAATGATTGAGAACATGTAACAATGCATAGTACAATACTCCTCTCAAGTACTCGGTACTATCTCCACCTGTTACACACAAACTAGCTCAGATCTGATGCCTCAAATCTCCTCCATTGTTTGCCTGCCCCCACTGCGCAATCCTGCATGAAAATAATTATGAATGGTTGATCCAAAATCTTATTTCCTTGGCTGAACCACGCAATCCTCATTGGCAATACTCAAACCATGCATGTGAAAAATATCATGCACAACTATAGTCACAACTGATAGCAATCTCAACCTCTAACACCTGTCTCCACTGAACTGTCCATGCATTGAGTTAACTGTTGTATTCTTTAGTTGCTTTATGAGTTAATAATTAGTGAATTAATTAATAATTAATTCACATCACTCATCACTAGTGTATTCTGCAGTTAGACTAAATACAACTAGTTCAACTAAGTCAAACTGAACACAACTCCATCAACTCCTCAATCAACTCCACCAAACTCAATCACTTGAGTTCTAACTAAAGTCCATCATGCAATAACTCAACTGACTCATAAGAAAAGCGTATTTCCTTCTGACAGTTGCATGTGCCACATCTGTAGCTCAAACTTAAGTGCTCCAAGAGGATAAGATAATGTTTATAGTCCAAATATTATTATGAGCTAATAATATTCGACTGTTCTATTTTTAGCCTGGCAGTCTAAAAATAGACTCCGCCCATATGTCTAAAAATAGAAGTCCATCTATTTTTACCAACATGACCAATCATCCACAAATAGCATCCTACAACTCATAGACCATGATCCATATGTCTAAAAATAGACATAGTCTAAAAATAGACTTTGTGCCAAAAATAGCCTACGAGCCCACTTAGTGAAGGCGACTTCTTTTCACTAAGATCCATCATCTTGTTTCATTTTCAACACTCCCTATCAACAAGATATGGATTATCTGCAACCCCTATCATGCCTATAGAATGTTCTGCATGCAACACATTTGCCTGGTCCACTTGCTCCAACAACACTTGGAACAAAAACACTCCCAACTGACCACTCTGTTGGGGTAGGAACATACTCTGATGCTGAAGCTCTACCTGCTGCTGACAAGTGCTCCCTCTCTGACATCTGTGCTACTACAACATCTCCATGCATCTCGCACCATTGCACACCTCTCTGTTCCACCTAGCACTGTGCAAAACACTTGTGCCTCTCGCATTGCTGCAGCCTGCTAGCTATGCACTGTCCTGGGATTCTCTGCACTGTCGCTCTCTCTGCCGCTCCATCCGCATCTGTCTCTACCCAATCAGCCAGTTCCTGCTACTCCACATCGGGGCTCCTGTAGCAAGGTCTCATCCAAGAGGTTGGGTACCTCAAGGATCGTGCACCTCCTCCTTGGGACGATCACTCCACATCACCCCACCTCCTACCTGGAGGTATGGATGCATGTGATCTCTCTTCCCACCTGGCTCGAAGTTTCCCCCTACTGGAGGTCTTTGCATGAGTAGATGTCTCTACTCGATCTCCTCTCAGATTCCCTTGTTGTGGATGCTTCACAACCTCCTGAAGCTGCTGCACCAATCGTGGCTCCCCCATAATCGTCTAAGACTTCTTTTGGCTCTGCATGTTGAGAGGTAATATACGCTCCCTCTCAACCACCAAATATCCATCAGTTTCCTCACTACTCAAGGCTTTGCATGCATCTTGAATCTCAAGAGCACACAGGTTCTTGACCCGTGAACCAATCTGCTTCACCTGTCTAGTGATGATGTGTCCAAGGAAAACCTTTCCCTTATTCAAGACTACATCATAGCCTCTGTCTTCCAGCATCGCAATCGACACCAAGTTTCTCTTTAGTCCTGGTACATACTTGACATTGGTCTGGGTAAGACGAGCTTCATGCTCCCTCTGAAAAATAACCGTGCCTACACCTGAGACACTATACTTCTCATCATTACCCATCGCTATGAGTATCTGGAGATCTTTCTCCTCCAAAGTACTGAACAAACTTTTGTCATCGGTCATATGGAAAGAAGCACCACTGTCCAAGAACCATACCAATCCCATCACACTTGATACCAAGCATGCGATCAACGAAAAATCAAGCTCAAACTGCGAGGCTAAGGCCTCACCCACTGCAGATCCAGCAGCTTGCTTATTTTTCTTATTTTGCGGACAATTTGTGGCATAGTGTCCGTGCTGGTGACAGTGAAATAACTTCACCTTGGACATGTCCTACTTCTTACCTTTCGCACTGGAATGAGAAGCTTTCTTGCTCTTCCCCTTCTTTGCTTTGGCAGCCAAAGCGCAATTTTCTTCATCAGTTGCCTTTGATGAAGATCCGTCCCTGGTATTCCGCCTGATCTCCTCCTGCACAAGATCTGACCAAAGTCTCTCCCATTCTGGAAATTTCTCCCAACCATTGATAGAGTCCTGATAGGAATTCCAACTCTTCGGAAGACCAAGGAGAGCCAAGCTCACCAAGTCCTCATCATCGACAGTCACCCCCACACTTCCTAGCTCATCCCTGCACTGGGTGAACTTCGTGAGATACCTGGGCATACTGTCTCCATTCTCACACTTAATGTTTCTGAGTTTATCCTTGAGTGCCAACTTCCTCTGGTCGCTCTTGCTTTGGAAGAGATCTGTCAACTCTTTCCACATCAAGTATGGAGAAGCCTTTCCATGCAGGTTGGACACAATGTGATCCTTCACACCCTCCAACAGAATTCTTCGACACTTTGCTGTCTTCTTTTGCCAAACCACAGCTTCAGCAGCATCAATAGGTTTTGGGACCTCAGCCTCTATGAAATCCTTCAACCCATTATCATCTAACACCGCCTCCATCCTGTCTTTCCATGCAATATAGTTCGAGCTGCCTTCAAGAGCATACTCCAATCGCATTCCGTTGAAAGACATTTCAACTTTGACACCAAGAAAACATTGCTGCAAATTCGAATTCCACCAGCTCAAAACTCAACCGCTTCTGATCTAAAATTCGTGAGAACAAAATATTTCTCGTACAGAGATTGACTGTATGGGCTCTTACCGGATATCTCACCTTCCAAAGGAAGGATGAATCTAGAGGCTACCTGGCCCGATTACAGACTCTGCCTGAAGAAATAAAATGTAAACACTTTCTGAATAATAGATTTGATGATCAACAACTCTGATATGATGTAGAAATTTTGAATAATATGACACTTATTCACATAGATTATCCCGATTATACACTATTGCAGAATACATGCATAATACGTAACCTCCTCTACATTGATCATCAATTTAGCAGCATTAAAAACAATGAAACATTAATCGCATGCACACATTAACATAGTATGTAACCCAAGGAAAGCATACAGCTGAAAACCCCACACTATCTGTATATTATAATGATTGAGAACATGTAACAATGCATAGTACAATACTCCTCTCAAGTACTCAGTACTACCTCCACCTGTTACACACAAACTAGCTCAGATCTAATGCCTCAAATCTCCTCCACTGTTTGCCTGCCTCCACTGCACAATCCTGCATGAGAATAATTATGAATGGCTGGTCCAAACTCTTATTTCCTTGGCTGAACCACACAATCCTCATTGGAAATACTCAATCATGCATACACAAAATCTCATGCACAACTATAGTCACAACTAATAGCAATCTCAACCTCTAACACCTGTCTCCACTGAACTATCCATGCACTGAGTTAATTGATGTATTCTTTAGTTGCTTTATGAGTTAATAATTAGTGAATTAATTAATAATTAATTCACATCACTCATCACTAGTGTATTCTGCAGTTAGACTAAATACAACTAGTTCAACTAAGTCAAACTGAACACAACTCCATCAACTCCTCAATCAACTCCACCAAACTCAATCACTTGAGTTCTAACTGAAGTCCATCATGCAATAGCTCAACTGACTCATAAGAAAAGCGTATTTCCTTCTGACAGCTGCATGTGCCACATCTGTAGCTCAAACTGAAGTGCTCCAAGAGGATAAGGTAATGTTTATAGTCCAAATATTATTATGAGCTAATAATATTCGATTGTTCTATTTTTAGCCTGGCAGTCTAAAAATAGACTCCGCCCATATGTCTAAAAATAGAAGTCCATCTATTTTTACCAACATGACCAATCATCCACAAATAGCATCCTGCAACTCATAGACCATGATCCATATGTCTAAAAATAGACATAGCCTAAAAATAGACTTTGCGCCAAAAATAGCTTGCGGGCCCACTTAGTGAAGGCGACTTTTTTTCACTAAGCCCCATCATCTTGTTGCATTTTCAACACCTTGCCTCTTTATTGACTAGCATTGTCTCTTTAATTGTTTCTCTTTCACCTAGCCTTTGATACCATGTTGATTTTCTTAAGATAAATTTGATCTTTTGATATAATAATTACATTCCAATGATTTCTTAATTAAGTTTTTTTATGTCACATTTATCATTAAGCAATTATACATAGAAAATATCAACAATGATGCAATATTGACAATAGGATCCAAAGAGATATCCAAGCACAAAAGAGACACAAAATTACCTTGGGAAAACCCAAACTCGAGAAACACCCAACAATATTTTCTTAGGAGAAATTTTTCAATTCAGCCAAAGTACAATCTGATCTTTACAAGTAAAAAATGGTCAACCAAGACCAAAAAATCATCCTAGGTCAAACCTGGTCAAATGGGTTGAAATTCAAATTCGGGAAAAGCCTAGCAATATTTTCTTAGTAGAAATTTTTCAATTCTCTTTATTGATGGGAAGATGAACAAGCATAGCACCCAAGGTATTGTTTTTAAAAAAAATTGTTGAGTAATGAACATGGAGCAGTATTCCCTGATGGATGGTATCATTAAATCTCTAGAGTGCCAAAATCGAGGCCGAAGTTTCCATGATTGGAAATTGTATAGAATACTCCTTCACGCAGGTGAGACTCTGGCATACAGACTGGAGGATTAGGACGCAATCAAGGATATGTGACTGGAGTGAGGGTTGCAAAGGTGTTTATTGATCATGGTGTACATTTACAAAGTGGTGTCACCTAATGTCGAACCAAACCTTGTACATCCACTATGGGGGTGTGTTTCCACATCCCTCGTGTAGAAATTAATGTGTAGATCCGAAACTGGTCATGAAATTTACTAAATCACAAGAATCGAAGCTACTCTACTGATCTGTGAAATTTAATTCACAATCTATAACAAAAATCATAAACATTCAAAAGGAAACATCACACATGCACAAGGATTTAACTGGGGAAAGAAACTGCTCAAAACCCCTTCTTATTTGTATTGCATTAATCAGATAATAGAGATGAAATACATATGTTGCTCAAGCCTAAGCACAACCTGCAAGTGTATAGTCTATCCCTCTGTCTGATTGAATGACTCTAGCCAACCCTTAGCCAAATTTCAATTCCTCACCACTTGTACACATGGGAATAGTCCACAACCGATAGTACATTGTCTTGGAATCTCCATATCAACTGGGTAACTCGAATTCTCTGCATGCATGAGCTAATTTAGGTTGATTGATTAGTTATATGAATGATCACTGAGTGTGGTTGATGTTCCACTTCCACAACTTGTAGTATACCTAGGGGGGATAATATGGAGTACAAAGGGAGGTACCCAACAGAATAATAATGGGATGGGCAATAGTAATAAATAAGGTGGTTAACCCGTATCATGTAAGGGACCACAAGTAGTTAGTAATAATGTAATAAGCCCATGGTATTAGATAGATGGTATTGAGGAACCATGGTAATGACCCATGGTATTGTATGTATGAGGCCTATATAGAGGCTAGAGACTGCACATTGAGAGAGGTGAAGGAATATTGTATGAACAGGCATATGGCTTGTGGAGTGTTCTCCATCCTTAAGGAGTGAATGTATGGTGTTGCCCTACCTTAAGGGTTTGATCAATAAAGTGAATCATTTCTATCTATATTCAGAACTTGCTATTCTTGAGTTTATTTATATTATCATATATTTCTGGGTCAGATCTATAACAAGTGGTATCAGAGCACTTTCTTGGGCAAAAGTGGAGAATTTTTTTTTATTTTTTGCAGGAACTTTCTTGGGCGGCAAGTTTGCAGATTAGATATTTACGTTTTGTGGAAAAATATGCAAAATATAATTGCATATATGGATTATTTGTGAAAAAATACCCAATTTCAAAAAAAAATCGGCCAAATGGAAGTCCAGATGAAGGAGATATCGCTGATCTAAAAATCAGTTGGGTTGCAGACATTTTTTGGGTCGGCGGGTTTGCGGCGCAGATATGTACATTCTAGTGCACTATCCAAAGAATCTATTTGCAGATCTGGATTCTTTGTGAAAAAATACCCAAGTTCAAAAAAAAGTCGGTCAAATCGAAGTCCGGATGAAGGAAGTCTCACTGATTTAAAAATCAGTGTAGTTGCAGACATTTTTTGGGGCAGCGAGTTTGCGGCGCATATCTGTATGTTTTGGTGCAAAATTTATAGAATCTAATTGTAGATCTGGATTATTTGTGAAAAAATACCCAATTTCAAAAAAAAAAACAGTCGAATCAAAGCTCGGGTGAGGGAGATATCGCTGATTTAAAATCAGCTATTTTTTTCAGAAATTTTTTGTGATGGAGGGCCTAGATCAGAATTTGAGGAAGATATACAAATTTGATGGCTCTAATCCAGAAATATGGGTAGCACTAATGGAAGAATATTTCTCTCTGGAGTGCATCATAGATGATGGAACTAAACTAAGTTTGGGAAACCTTTACTTGAACCAAGAAACATGGCAATGGTGGCAGGGGCATTCTAAATGCTATCCAAGGACAATTACTTGGCAGATGTTCGCAAAATCCATTTGTGACCGCTTTAACCCTAAATCTAATTTTTTGGGACCTCTTACTAAGCTCAGATGGACAGGCACACAACCTAGCAAAGATTTTATTTTTACAGGAAAGAAGGAAACCAAGAAACCTAAAGGGTTATTTTCTGTTGGTATCTCCTTATTGCAGGTTCATGGATTGATTCAGAAGGAGAAGATCATTGTGTCTATAAATCCTAGTTGCAAGCATAATTTTATCAATGTTAATTTGGCAAAAAAATTGCAAGTTCCAGCAAAACACATTGAAAACACACAGGTTGATGATGAGGATGTTCAAGTTTATAAGGATTTGAAGCTTTCTATGGATAAATATGTGTTGCATGGTGATTTTTATACTTCAGATATGGATAACATGGATGTTGTTTTGGGATATCCTTGGATGGAATCTATGGGTACTGTCAATATTAATGTGCAGAAGAAATTCCTGAAGCTCTGGTATAAAAAGAAGAAAATTACATTGCAGGATATTTCCATTAAGACCCAAGCAAAGACTATGGAGGCAGAAGCACAAAGCTCTAATGACACTTACACATCAGATGATGAGCCTTTAACGATCGACAATCAAACACAAACAGAGGTTGAAACAGAAAAGGTTACAAGTATTGATACATCAGATGAGGACTCAGTGGTTGAAGTAATATTGGAAGATAAGAAACAACAGCAGGCACCATAGCATGTACCAGATACCACTCAGGCTCCATTGTTGGTTAAAACTTCAGCATATCACCACCCACATCACCCTGCAAGAAAACAACCAACAATATGGCAATGAATTAGCCACAAGGACAACAACCCCCACATGATAGATAGAGAGGAGCGGCGATCCACCTACTACACATCAACACAGAAGAGCCGCCACGGTCAACTTCCATCTCAAGCGAGCGAGGCACTAGCTGGATCGAGGGTTCACCTTTCTCTTGGATGGCTAGATGCACGTGCATGGTACCAGTGGACTACTCTTTTGAGTAGATCTTATTATTTGTGTTCTTCCCATGTTTCGAGGACGAAACATGTTAAGGGGGGTGGAATGTAGTATACCTAGGGGGGATAATATGGGGTACAAAGGGAGGTACCCAATGGAATAATAATGGGATGGGAAATAGTAATAAATAAGGTGGTTAACCCGTATCATGTAAGGGACCACAAGTAGTTAGTAATAATGTAATAAGCCCATGGTATTAGATAGATGGTATTGAGGGAACCATGGTACTGACCCATGGTATTGTATGTATGAGGCCTATATAGAGGCTAAAGACTCCACATTGAGAGAGGTGAAGGAATATTGTATGAACAGGCATATGGCTTGTGGAGTGTTCTCCTTCCTTAAGGAGTGAATGTATTGTGTTGCCTTACCTTAAGGGTTTGATCAATAAAATGAATCATTTCAATCTATATTCAGATCTTGTTATTCTTGGGTTTATCTATATTATCATATATTTCTGGGTCAGATCTATAACACAACTTGACCTTCCATTAGTTCCTCTAACAGTTAGAACTAGTTTAACTGGACATAACTCAATTTAATTGAATTAAATTGCTACAACTGAAATTAACTCAACCTAGGCTCCTAAAATTTAGGAATCACTGCACACAACTGAACTTCATGCCCCTAACTCGAATTAACTAAGCTAGACTCCTATTTTTTAGGAATCAACTCAAGTAAATTGAAATTCAACTCATTAAATCAAATTGAGTGTTCTTAACTGAGTGACAAGAGCCATGTCACCTCAGTTAACTCCTCCAAGTTGTCTACTGATGTGGAATTTCAAATTTCCTCAATTCTATTAAGGTAAAATCAAAATTGAGATTTTCTTGCTGCATTTTCAACACTCCCTCTCACCAAGAAAGGGATTATCAACCACCCCTATCCTGCACTTGTGGAAAGTATTGCATGCAACACTTCTCATTGTTGTTATTGCTACTACAACATCTACAACTGAGAAGCACCCAAACAAAAACATTGAATCAATTGTGTTTGCAATTTTCTATTGGGAAAATTGTGTTGTTCTTGACTCTGCTACTGAGCCTCTTGCTTTGTTGTCAACACTTCTTTACACTCCTCACTATTTGATTGATATTGATCCTCTTGCTACTAAATACTGTGGACCCATGTAGAAAAGGTAATGATCCATGAGGAGAATGTCTCAATAGACCTTGCCCAAACTTTTGCAACTCTTCAACTAAGGCTTCACATTGCCCCACCTCGCACGTGGAGGTATGGTTGCATGTGCTCCCTCTGCCCACTTGGCTCGAACTCTCCCCCCGTTGGAGGTCTTTTCTTGAATGGATGTCTCCCTCCTCTCTGATTCTCCATTTTAGGTTGCTCCACAACATCCTAAGGTTTCTTTTGAGACTCCATTTTGAAATTTAAACCGTGCTCCCTCTCAACCACCATGTCTCTAACCCTTGCCTTTCTCCTCAAGGCTCTGCATGCATCTGATACCTCAAGTGCATATAGGTTCTTGACTCGAGCACCGATTTGTTTCACTTGCCACATGGCTATGTGTCTCAGGAATGCTTTCCCTTTGATGAATATCACATCATAACCATAGTCTTCCAACACTGCTATAGAGATGAGATTTTTCTTTAGTCCTAGAATGAACATGACATCCTTGAGTCTGAGAGAAGATCTTGACTCTGAAATGTTACTGTACTGATCCTAATAGCACTATACCTTCCGTCGTCTCCAAACTCAATGTTCATCTTGAGATCTTTCTCCTCCAAGTCATTGAAAAATTCTCTATTCCCCATCATATGGAATGAGGCACCACTACCTAAGTAGCTAGAACATTGAAGCCAAATCTTCCCCTACTACTGCTACTGCAAGCTCCTTCTAGCTTGCCTTCTTGTGCAGACACTTCGTGACATAGTTCCCAAATTGATGACAACTGAAACACTTGATTTTGGACAAGTATTTCTTCTTGCCCTCTTAGCTGGAATTAGCCTCACCTTGGGACTTCTTCCCCTTGGACTTTATTCCTTTGCTAACTAATGCAAAGTCGTCTTCCCCTTCTTTGGATGAGCTCCCATCTCTAGTATTCCACCTTATTTCCTCCTGCACCAATTCGAACCATAAGCGCTCCCAATTTGGTAGTTTCTCCCTCCCATTCACTGAATCTTTCTAGTTGTGCCAACTCTTGGGGAAGGCCTAGAAGGGCTAGGATTACCAAATCATATTCTACAAATGTAGCACTAACTTGACCAAGTTCATCACGACATTGTGTGAACTTGCTCAGGTATTGAGAAATAGTCTCGTTCTTCTACATATTGGTATTTCAATTTTTTTTGCTTGAGCGCCAGCTTCCTATGGTCACTACTATTCTGGAACAAATATGTCAATGCTTGCCACAATGCATACAAAGTCTCTTTCCCGTAGATATTTGAGACAATATGGTCTCGTACTCCCTCCAATATGATTCTCCTCGCCTTGGCTACGCACTTCTTCCATTCTATTAGATCCTGAGCATCAGTTGTTGTTGGTTTCGGGATATTATTGTCGATGAATTCCTTCAATCCATTATCTTTCAGTGTTTCCTCCATGAGGTTCTTCCAAGCAACATAATTTGAGCTTCCCTCAAGGGCATACTTGAGTTTAGTCCATAGAAAGCCATCCTTCTAGCTCTGAAGAATTGATTATGCAAAGGGCATACTTGAGTCTTAGTCCATAGAAAGCCATCCTTCTAGCTTTGAAGAATTGATCATGTAGATCTAATCCTCCTGCAATAACAACTTCAAAATTTCTGCTCCATTATGAATCATGCTCTAATACAATGTAGAAATTAATGTGTAGATTTGAAACTTCTCATGAAATTTACTAAATCACAAAACTCAAAGCTACTCTATTGATATGTAAAAGTTAATTCAT
This sequence comes from Pinus tabuliformis, assembly GCA_031772625.1. Classification (NCBI taxonomy): domain Eukaryota; kingdom Viridiplantae; phylum Streptophyta; class Pinopsida; order Pinales; family Pinaceae; genus Pinus; species Pinus tabuliformis. The sequence continues at coordinate 142,545,621 of CM062811.1, read as the reverse complement.
AATATAGAACACAAATCATAGACATGCAAAAGGAAACATCACACATGCACATAAATTTATCTAGGGGAAAGCAACTGCTCAAAACATTGTCTTATATGTATTGCATTAATCACATGATATAGATGAAATACATATGTTGCTCAAGCCTTAGCACAACCTGCAAGTGTATAGTCTATCCCTATGCCTGATTGACTGACCTTTGCAAACACTTGGCCAATTTTCAAGCCCCCAAGCTCATATTTCCTTGTGTTGTTCCTTGAGGAAATTAGCCCCTATTATTTAGGAAATTCCCTCAATTAGATTGTGAAATTAATCTAGGTCCTTCCTCTGACTACATGCACCACCCATACACATGGGAGTAGTCTACAACTGATAGTACATTGTCTTGGAATCTCCATATCAACTAGGTAACTCAAATTCTCTGTATGCATGAGCTGATTTAGGTTGATTGATTAGTTATCTGGATGATCACTGAGTGTGGTTGAAGTTCCACTTCCACAACTTGACCTTCCACTAGTTCCTCCAACAGTTAGAACTAGTTTAACTTACCATAACTTAATTTAACTTAATTAAATTGCTACAACTGAAATTAACTCAACCTAGGCTCCTAAAATTTAGGGATCACTACACATAATTGAACTTCATGCTCCTAACTCGAATTAACTGAGCTAGACTCCTCTTTTTAGGAATCAACTCAAGTAAACTAAACTTCAACTCATTAACTCGAATTGAGTGTTCTTAACTAAGTGAAAAGATCTATGTTACCTCAGTTAACTCCTCCAACTTGTCTGCTGATGTGGAATTTAAAATTTCCTCAATTTGATTAAGGCAAAATCAAAATTGAGGCTTGTGGTGAAGTAAAATTATGAGTGCAGACACAAACAATTCCTCTAGCTTGATAATGGGTCTAGCCACAACTGATACATTCTATGGAAGATTTCCTTAGGTTAGAACCAAATAAGAGGGCCTACCTCTTAGTACGCTTATCTCGTTTGTTGATGTCCTCACTTGCTCACTTCATCTATCTCTCGTTTCCTTCTTCAAACACCTGAAACAAGTAAACAACAGCAATCAACAACCATGATAATTGACAAATTGTAATTCAACCTACTTAACAAGTCAAGAAAGTTCATTAATCCATGAACATGTAAGATGAAACGTCATGTAGGAAATCAATCATTCATTTCATATATATTGAATCAAGAAGAGATTACAAACATTGTCTTAATGTTTCTGTCCTCCTCTGACAAAACCAGGTTCCCACCCACTTCTGCTAGCATTCCATGACGACCACAACAATGATAGTTTTAAGGATCTTCCCTTTAGGATTCACACTAAACCAAATTCACACTTCTCCCTCACATAACTAGAGAGCTCAAACTATGAATAACTTGTTGTTTACTCCAAACTTAATTAGCACTAGCACCCTAACATTAACACTATCAACACTAACACTAGTTTGTGCTTGGGAAAAATGGAGGTTTGTATAGCATGAATGGATGGGAGATGGATCCTCCTCTCAAGGGAGAAGGTCTTATCTCTTGAGGTAGTTCCATCCTTATAGGGGAAAGGAGCCCAATCTGACATCCTTGACCCCATCTGGCCAAACCATTTACCAGACTTCCGTTACGAAGCTTCTAGAGCTGGAAGCTTCGACTCCTTATTTAAAAAACTTTCCATGAAAGGATCGGCATGAATAGAACAAAGCTCAATCACTCTAGTCGGCGCTAGGGATAGTGTTAATCCCTGCATATTGGCGTGAGGAGGACAAGGGCCATTAGCGCCGGTCTTGTAAACTGGGAAAAACAGACGATTTTGGGGAAAGGGTGCAAAAGGGAATTGTTCTGCTCATGAAGAGGGACACAATGGGAGTTTCTTCATGAAGGAAAAGCATGTAGGGTTCATGTTGGGCATGGAATCCCCCACAACATGTTTTGGGGCTCAAAGCCCAAGTTTTTGTCAAATGTATTGTAAGACTCCGCGAATTGCGGGCGTGGAGCGCGAAGTATAGGTTGAGTCATACGGTTGTCCGCCCTAAGTATTGTAAAGTAATGTAATTTCGTGTCGTCCTACCCATGGTCCGCGGACCATGGCATTGTATAAATAGAGTGAGGCTCTAAGTTGTAAAGATAGCTAATTGGGGAAATAGATGAATACGAATGGTTAGAACTTAAGGTAAGAGTCTAAGGAATTAGGTCGCATTAGTAGGAAGAGGCTTTGTAGCTGAGTGCGCGGACCCCTGCAGCTGAGTGCACAGGGCAGTGTCAACTCTGTAACCTTGAATGAAGAATAATAAAGAGAATTTTATTCCAAATTCGGTGCATCTGCTTGTGTATTGCATTCTTTACATTTATAATGTTTTGTTTATCGTGCGCACTTATATGATTGCTGGATATACTGTTAATTATCACTAGTCTTACACAGATAAGTTAAGTAATCAGGTAATAATAGGTTAAATAGTAAGGAACTTGGGTATAATATGGATCATGCCCCAGGTAGGGCTGCGCGAAGGCAGCATCACAGGTTGCGAGGGACTAATAGGTGCACGTAGCGACGTGCACGCAGGGTCAAACTGCGGACCGCGAAAAGCTCATCAAACATCCCCAGGGTGCGGAAACCTGGTTCTAGCACCCTCCCATACTACCTCAGTTCACGCTCCACTGACTGTTGCCGAAAGGGGCAGTAGTACCGAGATTTTCTTGGCTAAATCACCTTTGAACCTGGGTCAGGCCCATACAAGCCAACAAATGGTTCCATTGCTGGGACCGGGATCTGCATAAGGGATGTCTGATGTCGTGCCACTGGAATCCAACAAAGAAAGAAATTGAAGGGTGGTTGGACAATAAGATTCACGAGTTCGTGACGCAGGAAAACAGAAATCCACGAGTATCTAAGGAACAGTGGCTGGAGCGCTACTTGTATACGGAAATCCATGAAATTTTCTTTGCATCCTTTCCTTCTGAGTTGTATGAGTGGATCACGAAGCTAGCAGACAATCATGGAAGGTGTAGGCTTGACAAACCAATCGTGTGGACTTCAGAATTAGTGCGCAGACTAGAAGCGTCAGGAGATAAGATCGTGCGAGTTGTGGACCATTGGCTCGACTGAATTATAGGAGGATTTATCACTGAGTTCACGGCAGATACGAACGTCAGCTACAGTGAGGTAGAGCAACGTTTCCTCAAGGGATCGCAAGGTAAGTATATTAAATCTTTGAACACTTGGATTAAGATGTGATTGTGTGAAAAGCAGGTTATGCGAATAATTAATGTTTGGGACTATGCGAAGCGGGAAGATCTACAGAAGCGGAAGTAATGAGGAATTGGAAACCAATCCCTTAATTTCCCCCTCGCGGGAAAGTGAGGAAGAGCTCGCGAAAGTTTCTCCGAGAAGTGCGGTCAGTCTAATAAGGCAGCACATTCCACGTTACCACCACCACCCACGCTGCCACCCATTTCACCCTCCTCACCTCCATCTCCACCCACCCCACCTCCGCCACAACCACAGTTCAGTATCGTGAGTGCGATCAAACTACCGGTATTCAGAGGAGTAGGGAATGAAGATCGGACCAATTCTGGTTCGTGGTAAGAGCAGTATGGGAAGCAGAAGGAGTCGTGGATGACAATATCAAGAAGGCTACGTTGGTGAGCACATTGCAGGATCGTGCATTGACATGGTACATCAAGCATTCTAATGACCATCCAAAAAAAGGAATCACAAGAATCCAGATCGCGCTGAACAAGGAATTTAGCAAGCCAAAGTCAGAAACACAATCAATCATCGAGTTTAAGGAGATCGCGATGCTCCCGGGCAAGGCCCCTTCAGACCTAGACCAAAGACTGAAGGGTATGATTTGCGAAGCCAACCTAACATCGACGGATGGACAACATTGTAGAGATTTTTAATAATAAGCACATATTCAACAGAGATTGTCCCGATTATACACTATTGCGGAATACATGCATAATACATAACCTCCTCTACGTTGATCATCAATTTGCAGAAGAAGAAACAGTAACATGCGCACATAGAAGCATCAATCACACATATCAACACAGTATTTTCCCAGGGAAAGCATCTCGCTAAAAACCCCAACTATCTATATATTATATTGATTGAGAACATGTAACAAACATAGTACAATACTCCTCTCAAGTACTCAGTACTATCTCCACCTGTTACACACAATACAACTCAGATTTGATCTCCAAATCTCCTCCGCTGCTTTGCCTGCCTCCACTGCACAATACCTGCTGAGAATGAATAAGAATGGCTGATCCAAACTCCTATTTACCTTGTGAAAATCACCCACACTATAAATCACGTGATCACAAGCTATATTTCACTTGGTATTGGCCCACAGTACGCAGAGATCATTGGCATTACTCAATCCATGCATGTGCAAAATCTCATGCACAACTGATAGCAATCTCAACCTCTAACACCTGTCTCCACTGAACTGTACATGCACTGAGTTAACTTATGTATTCTTCAGTTGCATTATGATTTAATAGTTAGTGAATTAATTAATAACTAATTCACACAACTCATCACTTAGTCTATTGATCAGTTAGACTAAATACGACTAGTTCAACTAAGTCAAACTGAACACAACTCCATTAACTGCTCATCCAACTCCACATAACTCAACCACATGAGTTCTAACTGATGTCCTGCATGCAATAGCTCAACTAACTCATAAAGAAAGTGTATTTCCTTCTGACAGCTGCATGTGCCACATCTGTGGCTCAAACTGAAGTGCTCCAAGAGGATAAGATAAAGTTTATAGTCTAAATATTATTATGAGACAATAATATTTGACTTTTCTATTTTTGACTAGCAGTCTAAATATAGACTCTGATCACTCCTGCTGTGATCACTCCTGCTGTGATCACCCCTGCTGTGATCACTCCTGATGTGATCAAAAAATAGACTTTGCGCCATAATTTGCCTGCGGGCCCACTTAGTGAAGGTGACTCCTTTACACTAAGCTCCATCATCTTGTTGCATTCTCAACAAGCATTTCTTGTTGCACACTTTTCAACACTCCCTCTCAACAAGAAAGGCTTCCTCTCAAACCTGATCCTATAACTCTGGAATGTTCTGCATGCAACACATCTGCCCGCTCCACTTTGCTCCAACAACACTTGGAACAAAAACACTCCCAACTGACCACTCTGTTGGGCTAGGAACATACTCTGATGTTGAAGCCCTACCAGCTGCTGACAAGTGCTCCCTCTCTGACATCTACACTACTGCAACATCTCCATGCATCTCACACCATTGCACACCTCTCTGTGCCACCTAGCGCTGTAAAAAACACTTGTGCCTCTCGCATTGTTGTAGCCTGCATGCTATGCGTTGTCCTGGGATTCCCTGCACTGTCGCTCTATCTGCCGCTCCATCCGCATCTGTCTCTACCCAATCAATGAGTTCCTGCTACTCCACATCGGGGCTCCCATAGCAAGGTCTCATCCAAGAGGTTGGGTACCTCAAGGATCCTGCCCCTCCTCCTTGGGACGATCAATCCACATCACCCCACCTCCTACCTGGAGGTATGGCTGCATGCGATCCCTCTGCCCACCTGGCTCAAAGTTTCCCCCTACTGGAGGTCTCTGCATGAGTAGATGTCTCTACTCGATCTCCACTCAGCTTCCCTCATTGTGGCTGCTCCACAACCTCTTGAAGCTGCTACACCAACGTGGCTCCTCCACAATCGTCTGAGAATTCTTCTGGCTCTGCATGTTGAGAGGTAATATACCCTCCCTCTCAACCACCAAGTCTCCATCAGTTGCCTCGCTACTCAAGGCTTTGCATGCATCTTGAACCTCAAGAGCATACAGGTTCTTGACCCGTGAACCAATCTGCTTCACCTGTCTAGTGATGATGTGTCTAAGGAAAACCTTTCCCTTACTGAAGACAACATCATATCCTTTATCTTCCAGCATCGCGATTGACACCAAGTTTCTCTTCAATCCTGGTACATACTTGACATCTGTCAAGGTAAGGCGAGCTCCATGCTCCCTCTGAAAAATAACCGTGCCTACACCTGAGACACTATACTTCATTACCCATCGCTATGAGTATCTAGAGATCTTTCTCCTCCAAAGTACTGAACAAAATTTTGTCACCGGTCATGTGGAAAGAAGCTCCACTGTCAAGAAACCAACCACTTCCCACCATGGATGAAACCATGCATGCGAAGAGTGTGAAGTCCAACTCAAACTGTGAAGCAAGTGAAGCTGCCTCACCTTCAGATCCTTCCCCGGATCCCTTCTTGGACTTCTTCTTTGGGCAATTAGTAGCATAATGGCCCAACTCATGACAATGAAAGCATCTCACCTTCGACTTGTCAACCTTCTTCCCATCATTGGAAGAACTAGATTCTGAAAGAGAAACCTTCCCTTTCCCCTTCTTCGCCTTACTCGCTAAGGCACAATTCTCCTCATCATGCATAGATGAAGAACTGTCTCTGGTGCGCCGTCTAATCTCCTATTGCACAAGATCCGACCAAAGTCTCTCCCATCCTGGCAATTTCTCCCTTCCATTCACCGAGTCCTGGTAGCTATGCCAACTCTTAGGAAGGCCAAGGAGTGCTAGACTCACCATATCCTCATCCTCAACAGTTACCCCCACACTTCCCATCTCATCTAGGCATTGGGTGAACTTCGTGAGATACTGGGGCATACTGTTTCCATTCTCACACCTAATGTTTCTGAGTTTATGCTTGAGAGCCAACTTCCTCTGGTTGCTCTTGCTTTGAAATAATTTTGTCAACGTTTTCCACATCAAATATGGAGAAGCCTTTCCATGGAGGCTTAACACAATGTGATCCCTCAGGCCCTCCAACAGAATCCTTCGACACTTTGTTGTCTTCTTTTGCCAATCCTCGACTTGAGCAACATCAGTAGGTTTTGGGACACCCGCATCTATGAACTCCTTCAACCCATTATCATCTAATACTGCCTCCATCCTATCCTTCCATGCAATATAGTTCGAGCTGCCCTCAAGGGCATACTCCAATCGCAATCCGTTGAAAGACATTTCAACTTTGACACCAAGAAAACACTGCTGCAAATTCGAATTCCACCAGCTCAACAACTCAACCGCCTCTGACCTAGAATTCGTGAGAACAACGTAATTCTTATACAGATATCGATTGTATGGGCATTCACCGGATATCTCACCTTCCAAAAGAAGGATGAATCCAGAGGCTACCTGGCCTGATTACAGACTCTGCCTGAAGAAATAAATTGTAAACACTTTCTGAATAGTAGATCTGATGATCAACAGCTCTGATACCATGTAGAAATTTTGAATAATAAGCACATATTCAACAGAGATTATCCTGATTATACACTATTGCGGAATACATGCATAATACATAACCTCCTCTACGTTGATCATCAATTTACAGAAGCAGAAACAATAACAAGCGCACATAGAAGCATCAATCACACATATCAACACAATATTTTCCCGGGGAAAGCATCTCACTAAAAACCCCAACTATCTGTATATTATATTGATTGATAACATGTAACAAACATAGTACAATACTCCTCTCAAGTACTTAGTACTATCTCCACCTGTTACACACAATACAGCTCAGATATGATCTCCAAACCTCCTCCGCTGCTTTGCCTGCCTCCACTGCACAATACCTGCTGAGAATGAATAAGAATGGCTGATACAAACTCCTATTTACCTTGTGAAAATCACCCACACTGTAAATCACGTGAGCACAAGCTATATTTCACTTGGTATTGGCCCACAGTACGCAGAGATCATTGGCATTACTCAATCCATGCATGTGCAAAATCTCATGCACAACTGATAGCAATCTCAACCTCTAACACTTGTCTCCACTGAACTGTACATGCACTGAGTTAACTGATGTATTCTTCAGTTGCATTATGAGTTAATAATTAGTGAATTAATTAATAACTAATTCACACAACTCATCACTTAGTCTTTGATCAGTTAGACTAAATAGAACTAGTTCAACTAAGTCAAATTGAACACAACTCCATTAACTGCTCATCCAACTCCACAGAACTCAACCACATGAGTTCTAACTGATGTCCTGCATGCAATAACTCAACTGACTCATAAAGAAAGCATATTTCCTTCTGACAGCTGCATGTGCCACATCTGTAGCTCAAACTGAAGTGCTCCAAGAGGATAAGATAAAGTTTATAGTCTAAATATTATTATGAGACAATAATATTTGACTTTTCTATTTTTGACTAGCAGTCTAAAAATAGACTCTGATCGCTCCTGCTGTGATCACTCCTGCTATGATCACCCCTGCTGTGATCACTCCTGCTGTGATCACCCCTGCTGTGATCACTCCTGTTGTGATCAAAAAATAGACTTTGCGCCATAATTTGCCTGCGGGCCCACTTAGTGAAGGCGACTCCTTTCCACTAAGCTCCATCATCTTGTTGCATTCTCAACAAGAATTTCTTGTAGCGCACTTTTAAACAAACATCGTGCATGGTTTATAGCATCACTAACACCGCACTTAAGGACGACGTTGTCACAGCAAAAAATTTCCACCCAAGCCGAAGCTTTGGAGATGGTGATGAGATTGCATGAGACCCCTATACAAGACCCTGGTCTAGGAGTCCAACAAATCCACGTGCAACTGCAAAATCTATGTATGGAAATGCAAAGTTTGAAATAGGATAGGACACCTCGGCCAGAGGCGTGAAAGGAGGTATGGTGCATAAAATGCAAAGGCCAGGGGCATGACAAGGACCATTGTCCAGTGTTTTTGAACTACTTGGCAAGAGGAGGGCCGATGTTGTTAAGACCCGAGGCATGGGCAGGACCGAGCACGGCACCTGCATTATGGTGTGTGATCTGTCATATAGGAGGAAAACACACTACGGATAATTGTCATCTATTGCAGAAGTATACGCAGACGTCCCAGCAATTGTTTTGTAACTTCTGCAGGTTGGTAGGCCATGATGAGTGTCACACGGAATGAGTTGATCTTGCGGACAAGATAGACCTTCCTAGAATCTAACGATATCTAGTGACAAGCAAGCCAATCAAAAACTATCTTTCTCTAAATATGCATTTATAAACAAAGGCAAACAAGTGTTTAGGCCTACCTTGGGTCCAATGCAAGTTTGTGGAAGCCTCGCTCCTTTGATCCAAATGAGCTCCCTTGTTGTGAATCTGCAAACAAAAACAAGCAAACAAATTAAATAGAACCTGAAAAGCCAATATCATAAAGCATACTTAACATGATGATCAAGGAATTCATGAAACAAATGACATAAGACAATTTGTTGAGAAAAATGAATCTGATTGTATTAATTCAAATCAAAGAAGAACTTTACAACCTATGCCTTGATGCTGTACAAGCTCCTCCCAGGGTCCAACAAGAAGTCTCATCTACTTTGACAAGTTTCACTCTCTTCCCAATGAAGCCAAAAAGGTATGTGATCTCTCCTCTCAAGCTTAACTAGGAAGTCTCAATTCCACCAGCATTTACCCTCAAAAATGTTCAGCTTCTAACCTCCCTAGCAACGAGTCCAATGCCTTAATTTATAGTGCAATGGAGGGAAGTTACTAGGTCCTCCTTCAAAGGGATAAAGCCCTCCTTCAAAGGGATAGCTCCTCTCATCAAGGGATTAGCTCCTTCTCTTTTGGGATGCATGAACCACCTAAGAGCGACCAATCCACGTCAAAATTCCTTCTAGAATCATCTAGAATTAAACCAAAGTGAGTTTTTTAGAATAAACTTGCGCCTTTTTTACTTTCACAGGGGTCCGCACCCACTCCTTTAGGGACAGAGCGGGTAGGTCCGCATTTTTTGTGAACAGAAGGTGCGGGACCGCAGGCAACAGTGAGAGAAAGTGTGGAACCAGAGCTTTGTTGATTTTCAATGTCTTTCTCTCATTTTCAAAGCTTGACTTGAAGAGCTGAGGTCTGAGACTTGCTTAGGAGGACAGTACAAGTGATGATAGACCATACTGGCTGCAAATAATCATGGTGACGATATTTTTGTGTAACAGATTGCCCCCTAGAGTGCGAAGTCTGTAGTAGATCAGGATTTCATTTATCATTTAGGAAGAGTGAAGTACTTTATCATTTCGAGGATCATATTGTGGAGAGCCCGGTCGGAACCTGTAAAAACGTTCAATGCAAGATATATATATGAGATCATATCATCGCTGAGGTAGGCATTCCCATGCTCAGATCAAAACTGACTCAGAAAACTAACTACTGCTTTGATATAGGAATGATCTTGTAATACATCACAAGTACAGACTCATGTAGACATAGTATGGATGCAGCCATCTGTTTATGAATAGTCCACAATATAATGAATACAAAATTCCTCGTAGCCTGGATTGCGGAACTAGATCCAGGGTCTTCATTTCTACTTCCCGAAACAGTACGATTCTATCCATGCGAATGAATGTGTTGAAATCGAACATGGTAGAAACCACTTGATTACCAGTCAATGATGTAAACTGTTAACAAGTGTGAGGGAAACCACTAGTGATGTCAATGGCTCTCAAAGTACCCAGTACAATCCATGAGATGTGAATAGATGTGTTGATGTCGAACATGTCATGGAATCCTTTGATCGAAGGTCAATGATGCAGCCTATCGTCAAAGGCGAGAAACCTGCCATTGAGGCATGCAGATCCCAAGGTACTGACAATTTATAGATCATCTTTCTAGATAATGAGCTGAAGTCGATAGAAAGCGATCCGTCATAGGCGAGCCCACAACACGAAATCATAGATCAAGTTGAAAAAATTTAGTTTCAAGGAATGACTCAGGGATGGTCAATATGGATGACAGATGTTTTGCAGATGAATGGCTTTATTGGCAGTGACCTCTTGAACACATAACGACACAGCAGATGGTTTGGTGACAATTGACCCAAAGTTAATACCCAGAAACCGGCTGAAGACTTTCAATGTGGTTTGATCAACTGTTAGGCAAAGGATTTCCCAACCCAGGTGAATAAAAGTGTCGTGTCCAAGAGTGGTTACAAAGTATGACAAACAGGCTCATTTTTCTCTCTTTTCCCCCACCATTTCTGGCAAGTACCTCTTTATTTTTGACAAGCTTGAGGAGGATAACATTTGCTTGATTATAAGCTCATCCTTCGGATGAGTCCAACTTAGTTTAAATTCAAACCCTAAGAAGGAGTGGTTCGTTCCTGTTTGTAATTGAACAGGTCCTTTACTGTTAAATTTTAACGAGTCCAGTATAGGAGAAACTCGGCGTTTTTCAATTTTAGAGAGTCTGAAAAAACTTAAGAAGACTCCAAGGTTGACCTTTTTCGTAAATTTGTGTCTCCCAAGCCCGAAAAAGTATAAAATAATACTTGAGAGAACCGCTTGATCTTTACGACCAAGGATTACTTTTCGTAATTAGTGCCCCTGATCCGAAAAAGTAAAAAAGCGATCAACGACACGTCGTTTTATAACCAATATCGAATTTGAAACGACAAAAATCCGGCAATCTTTTCATGTTTTTACGGTCAGAAAAGAGCTGTAAGTGGACCGTCTTTTTAGTTCCGTTTTAACGAGTTTAAAAAGAAAAACTCGGCGATCTTTTCATGTTTTAGGAGTCAGAAAAGAGCTTAAAGGTGACTCTAAATGTTTTTTTTGTCGAAAATGATCGATTTCGCCTAAACAATCCGTTATCCTGAACAAAAATTGCAAACATTACTCATACCTGTTTGAAATGGATAAAAATGTTGCAAAAGTTACCTTTCTAAAGTGAAACATAAACAAATTTACAATTCATTTATTCAAAAAACTTATAAAAGGGCTTTCGTCAATTCATTTTTACCGTTTGAGATTTGGGTGAGAAAATAGTGCTTTTGTTCAAAAACTTCCCGTGAAGATTGCGGAAAATCCATCCGTCGGAATCGAACGTCGTCTTCTCCAAGTAATCCACATCATCCTACTCTTCAAATTCAACCGTTTCAATTTGTGTTTTAGGGTTTTATTTCATTTTTTAGAGGGTTTTTAGGCTAGAAACCCGCGCGCGGGGGCCCGCAGGCATAACACTGGCAGCCCGCGAACCCCGATTTTTTCTCAATGGGGAAAAAGTCAAGGGTCCGCACCTTCCATGAAGGCAAGGTGCAGACCCACGCACTGTCTCTAATAGAGAGGGTGCGGACCCCGCAGCAAGGGTTTTTAACCCAAAAATTCTTAAAATTGACCCAAACAATTTAATTTCTTGCATTCTAATTTGCCTTTTTGTTGGATGTAGAGTGTACATCATGCTTGATTGGCGAGAACGGGAGCATGAGGACATAGATCTTGCCACGTTAAATCACCAACCTTCGATCGATGCATTGAAGGCATGCTGCTTGTACAAATTCTGGGCCATACTTGGCATGAGGGCCTAAGTGGACTTCTTGCAGTGGCTGGTAGACAGGTGGAGCATACAGGACCAGTGCTTCTTCATTGGTGGCCGCCAGCTCGAAATTGAGCCGGCATACATATACTTTTTGACTGGTTTGCCTAAGAGAGGCGAAGACTTGACTCTATTCGGGACTAGGCCAGGTGGTCAGTCTGTCTAGCCTCCGGCTAGAGTTCTACAACAACCAGGCTAGAGACAAAGGGATAGACATTAAAACCATATCCCGTCCTGAACTTATGGTGATCGCGTTTACTGTTACCAGACTTTGTGGGAGTGTTGCACTACATATTTCTACGGATCCCAGATGCGGATGGCAGTTGACTACTTTCGAGGCACCATCTTCAACTGGTGCGATGATGTGTTGGCTAATGTAAAAGGCCAACTGACCAGAGCCAAGAACAAACCACTGAAGACCTTTGGTTATGGGGCTTTTTTGTGAGCTTTGGTCTGGAGAGGGTCCCAATGTTGGTCCTGCAGCACCTTAATATTGGAGCTGGGCTTCCTCGAGAGCCCAAACTGATGCGATGGGTTGCAGTTATGGCCCGTCATCCTGACGAGGGGACAGAGGTTGTTCGATTCAAACCTGAGTATTTCCATTGGTTGGAAAACCAGGTTTTTGTTATTTAGGACTTCCCTTACGCTGGGGTAGATTTTCGCGGTGACCCAGACATGGATCTTCCACCGGGAGAGCAATGGGATGACTCAAGTAAAATCATTTTCAACATTTTCCTATTTAAAATTTTTTTATTTTTATGTCGTCCCAAAACTGATAGTAAAAGTTTCAATGCAGATGTGGGTCCACAGCGACCAGCCGCTCTCCGGCCTTACAAGAGGAAACAACCAGCTGCAGTGACGCCAACCCCACAGGACGAATCAGCAGAGACTTTGGCCGAGTTGGAGAGTCATCTAGAGCGCTTGACAGGGGACATTCCAGAGACCGGCATAGATGACATTCCTCATCGACTATAGTGTTATGTGATTGGGGTCCCAGGACCTTTTAGGAGGTTCCTTTGTAAGGTGGCCCGTACAGTGGTTTCTTATCGAGATCATCACCAGTGATAGGATGATCGCCTATTTTAGACACATATGACATTTTTGCTTTTTGTACTTATCATTTTTGCCGATCATAAGGTGTTTTTCAACCTATGATTGAGGACGATGTATATTTTGACACACTCCTATATATATCACTATTACCGGCTTATCTTGTAAATCATGTTATGGAATGTTTTTAAATTTACATGTATGATTATTGCAAATGTCTACTTAACATTCGAGAAGCAATTGCATCTGCTAATGTATTTAAAGATCTTGGAATATGCTGATATTCAATATAATCAAATTCACATTCCAAGAGACGCACTCTAAAAAATAATCTCAATAACGCTGGATTTCTAATGGAATACACTCTATTAAGCTGTAATACAACGAGTTCAGAATCTAACCTCACTATCAAACTCTGAATCCCAAATGAAATAGATTCAGATAATAACTCAATCACTACACTATACTCGGCAATGTTGTTCGTTGCTTGACCGAGGCTTACCCCATGCATATATACCAACTCGTCAGAGGGCGAATAGATAACCCAAGCTGCAGAAGAAATGTTCTGTGTATTACGACAAGCACCATCAGCAAAACCAATGTATGTTTGGAGAGGCATCGACATCTGCAATATCAAGAGTAAAACCAAGATAAGCAAGAATAATGACGAAAAACACTCTCTAAGCTAAGCACACTTTTAAAACTAAAACACACCAGCTAGAAAGAAAACTATCCTAACTAAAAATCTCCATAGCCATTCTTTAAGCATAATACCTCTTCAGGTAAAGACCATTTCTAGGTTTACCTAAAGAGTCCCCGTCAAAGTCTACCAATTCATAGGCCCCTTTTGCTAGCTTTCGCTTGACAACATAGGGACCATGCCACATAGGAACGAATTTTCCAGCGCCTAATTTATCATTAGCTTGATCGTACAATAAGACTAGATCTCCTTCCGAAAAATTTTGAGGGGCCACATTTCGATCATACTGAGCTTTAATACGTTTTGCGTGAGTTTCGATCGCCAATGCAGCATCACGTCGATTCTCATCTAATTGAGCTAAGTATAGCAAACGTTTTTCCTCTTTGGAAGTGGCTGGAAGTAACTCGATGGCCATTTGCAATGACGGGATTTCGCATTCAATGGGTAACACAGCTTCCAGACCATAAACTAGTTGGAAAGTAGTGAACCCTGTTGATGTTTTTACGGAGGTTCGATACGCCCAAAGCGCTGAAAATAGCATGTTATGCCAATTCGACCGATGAATCCCAATGATTCATCGGATCATGATGAATAAAACTTTGTTGATGGATTCAACCAGACCATTAGCTTGTGGATAGTAAGGAGTTGAACTATCGTGACGCAAGCCAAGCTGGCCTGTAAGTTCGGTCATCATAACGTTTCGAAAATGACGCCCATGATCAGTGATCATCGCTTGTGGAACACCAAACCTAGCAATTATATGATTGAACACCAAAATTGCAGCTGTTTTTTCGTCTACCTCAAATGTAGGCACCGCCTCGGCCCACTTGGTAAAATAATCTACCGCAAGGATGATATACGCATGCCCCCCGGCCGAGTGAGGGTTACATGTAATAAAATCGATACCCCATTTGGCAAAAGGACCAACGACAAATATAGGGTGGAGAGGAGCAGGTGGAGCACGCATCTTTCGATCAAAAATTTGGCAGTTGTGGCATTTTCGGGCCGTGTTAATACAATCTTTAAACAAAGACGGCCAAAAGTAGTCAGCGCGCAATATCTTTTGGGTTGTGGCATACCCATACATATGAGCGCCACACGCTCTAGAGTGACAGTCATTTAGAACCCTTTCAGCTTCCTCGTGAGTTAAACAATGTCGAAAAATAGAGTCCACCCCACGACGATAAAGAGTATCTCCAATAATTCTAAATTGTTGGGACTGGAATTGTATTTTTCGACATTCTGACCTTGAAATTTCTGGCCGAAAGGATTGGGTCTGGAGATAAACGATGATATCCCCATACCACGGATCTAAAGTGCTGATTAGGAACAAGGATTCGTCCGTAATGGGCTCCTCCACCACAGTTTCCGTGTCATCACGCGGAAGTCACACATTAACTCCGCAAAAAATAAAGATTTCTTAGACTTAGATTTTTCAAACTCCAAGTCGAACTCCTGCAGGATCACAATCCATTTGGAGTACTTTCCCCCTAGCAATTTCTTGGTCAAAATGTAGATCATAGGGTTGCAATCAGAAATTACTGTAGTTTTACGTAGTAAAATGTAGTGACGAAAACATTGGACAGCTTGAACAGCTGCCAATGCCAATTTCTCCACATGTGATTATTTTAGCTCAGTTGGATTTAAAGTTCGACTAAGGTAATATATCACATGTTCAGTACCGAATTCATCTTCCTGAACTAAGACCATTCCAATGGTGGAATGAGAGGCAGCGAGATACAAGAAGTAGTCCTGGTTGTAGCTGGGAGGATGCAATAATGGTGCATGGGTCAACGCGTGTTTTAGTGCATCAAAATATTTTTGAGCTATCTCATCCCAATAGAATGGAGTATTCTGTTTCAACAACCGAGTAAAACCCTTTGTAACCTCGGCGTAGTTAGGAATGAATCGTCGTAAAAAGTTTGCTTTCCCTTGCAAACTTTGGAGTTGGCGAAGACTCGAAGGAGGAGGCAATTTGACAATAGCTTCAACCTTCGAGGGATTGACGCGAATGTCGGCTTTCGAAACAAAAAACCCCAGTAATCGACCCGTTTCTATACAGAAAACACAACTGTGTGGATTCAACCTAATCCGATAATGCCTACACCTCATAAATATTGCTCGTAAATGGATGATATGATCAGCTCGATGTAATGAATGAGCAGGGAAATCATTGAGATAGGGTTGCACAATGTGCTTGATGTCATGAAATGCATAAGACATGGCCCTTTGAAAAGTTACCCCGGCATTCTTTAGCCCAAAGGGTAATTTTCAATAAGCAAATGTCCCCCATGGACAAATGAAAGTCGTTTTTGGTTGATTGGCAGGTAGAATACTGATTTGATTGTATCCGGAAAAACCATCCATGAAGGAGAATATTTCGCTGTCGGCACAATCATCAATGATTTGATCGATATAGGGAGTTGGGTAATTGTCCTTTGGACAGGCTCGATTAATGTCCCTATAATCGATACATATTCTTATTGTTCCTTGCTTTTTGTTAACCGGAATAATATTCGATACCCAATCCGTTAACGGAATCGAATAAATGAAACCTGCTTTGAGTAATTTTTCAACTTCTGCTTTAATAGCAGCAGCTTTTCTTGGGTGAATCTGACGCAAATATTGCCGGACGGGTTTAGCGTCTGGGTAAGTCTTGATTTCATGAACAACAATTGCGGGGTCAATTCCTGGCATTTCCTCATATGACCAGGCAAACACGTCGCAGAATTCTTGAAATAGGGCCTTATATATTTGAATTTCATCTTTTGTACGTGAGGCACCTATATGAATGTTTTCAACAATTCCAGGCTTAACCGAAATGTCAATAGGAATAGTTCGAGAAATGTTTCCCAAATTTAACTCTGAATCAAGATTTTTCATTGGATTCTGAGGTTCCTTGACATATTCAGTCGTAAAAATTGATGAAAAATCATTTTCAAAATGATCATTCTCGGGTAAGAACGAAGATCGGTGATGGATATCTTCCCATGGTAAATCATCGACACATAGGATTTCACGAATTGCTCATCAGAGTGAACAAGTTCGAAAAACGTTGTTGAATCCGAGTTTGATGTGAAAAGTGATTCCTCATGGACCACATTCATTAAGTCGATTTTGGTTGAAGATGGGTCGGTAAACGATTGCACGGCCTCATACGCAATTTCATATGGACTTAAAGGCATAACATCACCAAATGAGTATATCTCAGATTCAGAAGGTACAATCCAAGGATCATCATAAACAATGGTGTCTATCAAAATAATATGAATGGTTGCAAAAGAAGACGATGCGTTGATCGGAGGAAAAGGAAAATTTCCCAGTAAACCGACATCTTTAACTAGTCCTACTCCAACATCCTTATACGGGATAGTCGTTTTACCGACATGTTGAATGCTTTCAGAAGAGGCTGGGTCAGACAAAAAGTAAGCCAGCTGGTCTATTGTTACGATCTTTCCATTATGAGGAAACTTTATAACCCGAAAGACCGATGAAACGACAACTGTCATAGCGTAAGACCAACTACGACCCAAGAGAAGGTTGTAATCTAGAGGGGCATCAACCACCTCCACATCTAGATTAACAGTTTTTCCTTCAACCCCTATAGGTAAATCCTGTAGAATGCTAAAAGGATGAAACTCACGGCCATCAAAGGCCTTTAGAATCGTCGGGGATTGATTTAGTGAAGAGGAACCAAGCAATCTCCAACACTGTATCGACATAATAAACATTGAGGCTCCCTCATCAATCACGGTCCTATGAATAGGCATATTTTTTACTATCACTGGGATCTGGAAAGCCATTTGATGAGGTAAGCGCGGTGTACTATTTTCTAGATCGAAAATTATTAGGTTCAAGTCCTAAACGTCAACAGCTCCTATAGCCGACAAAAGTAATTTACGCTGTGCTGGACATGATTGCAGCACTTCCAAAGCCAACATTACTGAAGGTGAAACAGCTAAATCCTCAACAATGTTATAGTTCTGAGCCGCTCTCGCATGTGGATTGAAAGCTGACTTTCGAAGTATACCCTTGGCGGGTGGTTTGATTACTCAGTCTGGATTAGGTTTCTCGATCTGTAGTGGATCGGAACTGGGAGCTGAGGTTGATGGGTTAGAATGAGAAGATTCTGCTTCTTTACCATCAACAGGACTTTTACTACCATAATCATGCAATCGATTCGCAATCCTAACATGGGACATCATCAGTATGGGTTCTTCATTGGCATTCAAGGAAGAACCTATCATCTTAATGTCTTGACTTGGAAAAGGATCCTTCAAAACAGCAGGCGTTTGGGAACCTTTGACTTCACAACCTCTGCACGATGAGGGCAGTCTCTTGTAAAATGCTCTTCGTCACAAATGAGACAAGGATAACGAGGTTTGTGTTTCTCATCATTTGATTCCGCTTTTTCTGGTTTCTCTTTTGAATTTTTATCTGTTTTATTTTTCTTCTTCCCTTTATTCTTACCACCGGATTTTGATTTGGCTGTAGATGACTCTACAACATGAATATCGACAGAAATCTCCGCAGAAGAATCTCCTGTCGGGGAATCTGGCAAGGTTATGATAGGAGAAGAATTCTTGGAAGACTTCTTCTTACTTTTGGTGTTAACCGTACCAATCATACCATCAGCGGCATGAGACCCTGAAGGAGCTGCAACGATTTGATTTTTCTTAGGAAGATCGGGGATTTTCTCGTGTAACGTACCTGACTGAGTATAAACCAAGTCAAGGTACTGTGCTTGAGCAATTACTTGCTCCTCAGTAACGACTCCGGCCTTAGCTACATCCTCAGTGATCTTTGGCAATAAAGATTTTACAAACCATTCAGCTAAGATCTGATCTGGAATAAAAACCTTCACTAAACGTCGTCGACGTCTCCATTCATGAATGTGATCTGAAATGTAAGTGGATGTCGACTGCTTTAATGAAGTTAGTAATTTTGTGCCATTGTCATATCTGACTGGAAACTGAAAATGAGTTAAAAACGAGGTAGCTAACTGACTGAAGTTATAAAAAGTGCCTCGCGGTAACTCAATGTACCACTTGGCCGCAAGACCAATTAGAGTGCACTGGAAAAGCCTTAGACGGATTGAATCATCTGAAATGGAGTTAGACGCACACCAGAGATAAGTCATCACATGGTTCGACGGTCCTCTCCTGATTTGCCTTCAAACTTAATAATATCACTAGGCAACTTATTCGACATTCGGCCAAAACAGAAGATAGTTAATCGGATCGTTCATTAGGTGTGACAAGTCAGGCAAGTCCAAAGTTGCGATTTTTGTCACACGGAATGAGTCGATCTTGCGGACAAGATAGACCTTCCTAGAATCTGATGATATCTAGTGACAAGCAAGCCAATCAAAAACTATCTTTCTCTAAATATGCATTTATAAACAAAGGCAAACAAGTGTTTAGGCCTACCTTGGGTCCAATGCAAGTTTGTGGAAGCCTCGCTCCTTTGATCCAAATGAGCTCCTTGTTTCGAACCTGCAAACACAAACAAGCAAAGAAATTAAATAGCACCTGAAAAGCCAATATCATAAAGCATACTTAACATGATGATCAAGGAATTCATGAAACAAATGACATAAGACAATTTGTTGAGAAAAATGAATCTGATTGTATTAATTCAAAATCAAAGAAGAACTTTACAACCTGTGCCTTGATGTTGTACAAGCTCCTCCCAGGGTCCAACAAGAAGTCTCCTCTACTTTGACAAGTTTCACTCTCTTCCTAATGAAGCCAAAAAGGTATGTGATCTCTCCTCTCAAGCTTAACTAGGAAGTCTCAATTCCACCAGCATTTACCCTCAAAAATGTTCAGCTTCTAACCTCCCTAGCAACCAGCCCAATGCCTTAATTTATAGTGCAATGGAGGGAAGTTACTAGGTCCTCCTTCAAAGGGATAAAGCCCTCCTTCAAAGGGATAGCTCCTCTCATCAAGGGATTAGCTCCTTCTCTTTTGGGATGCATGAACCACCTAAGAGCGACCAATCCACGTCAAAATTCCTTCTAGAATCATCTAGAATTAAACCAAAGTGAGTTTTTTAGAATAAACTTGCGCCTTTTTTACTTTCACAGGGGTCCGCACCCACTCCTTTAGGGACAGAGAGGGTAGGTCCGCAGTTTTTGTGAACAGAAGGTGCGGGACCGCAGGCAACAGTGAGAGAAAGTGCGGAACCAGAGCTTTGTTGATTTTCAATGTCTTTCTCTCATTTTCAAAGCTTGACTTGAAGAGCTGAGGTCTGAGACTTGCTTAGGAGGACAATACAAGTGATGATAGACCCATATTGACTGCAAATATCATGGTGACGATATTTTTGTGTAACAATGAGCGCACCTGCAGAAGCTACGAACTAATGATGGAGCAGACTCCTGCCTATAGGGTGCAGAACAAAATGCGAGCCCTCGACCCGAATGTAGGAATGCCGCGTGCTGGATTTCATGGCCGCGATCGAGGTCGAGGTGGAATGGGACCAGGAAGGGGTAGCGGACAGTTAATTTGTTATAATTACGGAGGGTCAGGGCACTATGCCCACGATTGTACAAATCAGACAAGGACATCATGTTTCTACTGTACTCAGTTTGATCATGAGGCAGAAAACTACCCTACATTGATAGCAAGACTGCGCAAAAAAGGGGTACTTCAGCCCCCTCCGACTCAGAATCTACAAATGATGAGTTTTGAGCCACGCAAAGAAGACCCGAATGTAAGCATGATGCTTAGCAGCGTTATGACCACTGGCGATGATAAAGGTAAGCAGTCAGAAGAAAGTGCGTGGGTTCGCAAGGCTCCTACAAAGGAACCCGAATTTAATTTAGAACGCGTGAAGGATACATTCATGGAAGCTAAAAAGAGCTTCACGGAGGCCCCCACTTTAGGTAGTAAGGATCAATTAGAACCAGGGATGGATCCTTCAGTGCTCACTACCTTTCTGGAGACATGCATGAAACTGCTATGCGACAACAAGGCAATAAAAGGACTACAGGAATTTATCACTAGGTGCGCAGGGTCAGGAGAACCCCGCATGGTCCGAAAACTTGGAAAGCATGCATTACGCATAGGAAGGGAAATGAGGTTGACTGTGCAAATTGGCGAATATGAAATGGATCAGGTAATCCTGGATCTTCGATCGGAGGCGAATGTACTACCAACACAAACATGGGAATGCATGGGCAGACCCGCACTATAGTGGTCTCATATTTAGTTACGAATGGTGAACCAACAGAAGATCTTGCCCATGGGAAGATTGCAAGGGGTAACAGTAGATATTGAAGGTGCAAGCACGCAGGTGGATTTTGAAGTGATAGAGATTGTCGATGACAGTAATCCATATCCCGCGCTACTAGGAATAGACTGGGCCATTGATATGAACGGAATCATAAATCTGAAGCGCAAAATGATCTTTGAAGAAAAGTCACTACGCGTAGTAGTACTGCTAGATCGAGCCGAAGGAGCGCGATACACTGAACCGGTGCATGACGATGATAATGATGACGATCTCAATTGTATTTACAAGATAACCGTACGAGAAGAGGATTGTGTGAATCCAACTGCAGATGGAAGGATTTCATGGGAGCGTGAAATCTCCTGCACTTCGGATTCAGACGAAGAGATAGAGCGATGGCAGAATCGGCTGCACGAAGTAACAACGCTTAATTGCAACATGATGGTTAGATCACTGCGCTGCATGACAATAGAGGCAAGGGATCTGGCTACATATGATGGGTTGACAACGGTGGATGAATTCCCGAACAAATTTGAAACTACAGTACCAGAACAACAACGGTTCGATGCGCTGAAGTGGGTGCTGCGTGCAATGCCCGCCCGATGGTGGGGTATGCATCAAGGAAGTTTTGAGGACTGGCGCGGATGCAGAAGAATGATGCACCTACGATTTGGGAAACTACAGATACGGCTAGTAGACAAATATGACGAACGAGATGATCCATGCACACACCTCACGAAATGGACCAAGGTCTACGGGGAAGAGCCACAACCTGAATGGGTACATTTATTCTATCATACCCTGGATGTCATACCCATGAATTGGTATACTGAGACGGAGCTCTGCCATGGTACAAGCGAATGGGATGTCTTGCGCAAGGGATTTCTGTTAATGTTCATGTTTGAAGATCGTTGGTCAGATACTGTTGATGATGCGCTACAGGCAGTAAAAGTTGTTATCTTCAAAATACCCCAGGAGCCAATGGAAGTACTTCAACCAGAATGGGCAACATAGTTGAGTTGCGCACTAGAGTGTTACAACGTAAATTTTGAGGAGGATGATGAGGACCCACGAAATATTAAAATTTCATAAATGGAAGGCTTTCGTGAGATTTGAGGACCATTACTTGAAAACCGTGACATCACCACACCACTAAATACAAAGCAGGTCAACAATGGAATGGAGGCAGAACTGAAGTACGCAATGCTTGGGGACTATTGGGATGATGCCATGGTGGATAAGGTCGTTGAGTTACTCCACGAATACCAAGACTTGTTCCCGACCAAAATTACGGACTTAAAAGGGATCGTTGGTGACTTAGGGATGATGAAGATCACCCTGAAACCTGACGCGAAGCCAGTTAAGCAGTGGCCTTACCGCTTGAATCCGAAGTATAAAGAAAAGGTTCGTGATGAATTAGAAAAAATGCTCGTAGCCAGAATTATTGAACCAGTGGAAGAATCCAACTGGGTGAGTCCTATGGTAGTACAGGAGAAAAATAGAAGGGTGAAATAAGAATATGCGTGGACCTCAGGAAGATGAACGATGCCTGTGTACATGATCCATTCCTGACACCATTCAAAGATGAAGTACTGGAGAATGTCAGTGGTTAGGAAGCATACTCATTCATGGATGGGTTCTCAAGGTACCATCAGATCAAGATCGCGCCGGGAGATAGGAGCAAAACAACCTTCACAACATAATGGGGTTGCTTTCAATACACTGTTATTCCATTTGGATTGAAGAACGCGCCAGTTATGTTTTCGCGTATCTTTGTGGCCGCGTTCAAAGAATACATCCACAAGTTCTTGGAAGTCTATCTGGATGATTGGACTGTCTTTGGATTAGTTAAGCACCATGTAGCAAGCTTACGCTTGATGCTGGATACTTGTTGCCGACACCAGATTGCGCTGAACCTTAAGAAGTGCACATTCCTCATTCCCTTTGGAAACCTGCTGGGACATGTGGTCTGCAAACAAGGCCTGATGGTGGACCCTGCAAAGATTGTCGTTATCCTAAATTTGGAAGCACTGCGAAGTGTTAAACAACTGTGCGCTACTTTGGGGCACACTGGATACTATAGGAAGTTCATCAAAAGTTATGCCCAAATAACAACACTAATGGAAAAGCTATTGAAAAAGGATGCTATATATTGCTGGAATGATGATTGCATGAAGAGTTTGGATGTCCTAAAGGGGAAACTGGCCTCCACTCCAATCCTGGTCTTCCCAAAATGGGATGTGGAATTTCATGTACATGTTGATGCGTCGTGTATTGCGCTGGGAGCCGTACTCACACAGGAGGGCGCAGAGGGCGTGGATCACCCGATCGCGTTTGCAAGTCAGAGATTGTCCAAAGTAGAAAAGAACTATTCTACCACCGAGCGCGAGGGGTTGGAAATGGTGTACGCGCTCCAAAAATACCGACACTATTTACTCAGAGGACATTTCAAGATGTACACCGACCATTCCGCATTGAAATACTTGGTGAATAAGCCTGTGTTGGGGGGGCGCATATGCAGATGGCTCTTACTGTTTCAAGAATATGATTTTGAGGTCATAGTCAAGCCGGGATGCCTAAACGCAGGACCAGATCACTTGTCACGAATTGAGACGGGCAAGGAACCCACAAATTTGGAGGAGGGACTACCTGATGCATAGCTCTTTGTAGTGCACGTCGCAGATGGACACTTTGAAGATATAATACATTTTCTAACCACAGGGACTGCATCGAAGGAATACTCAGTCCAACAAAAGAAGGAATTGGTGGTGCGCGTGGCGGACTTTTCTATCATCGCAGGGCACCTCTAAAAAATGGGCAATGATGAGATATTGCAAAGATATGTACCTCAATTTGAATGAGGTCAGATCCTCGCGAGAGCACGTGGGGGCGCTGCAAGAGGACACTATGCAGGACACGAGACCGCACAAAAGATTCTTCGCGCAGGATTATGGTGGCCAACCCTACACCAGTATTCGAAAGCGCACTGTAAGGCCTGCGATATATGTCAAAGGACTAGAAAACCATCACGAAGGGACGAGATGCCACTAAATCCACAAATGCCATTGCAACCATTTGAAAAATGGGCAATCGACTTCGTGGGCCCGATGAAACCTTAGGGAAATATAGGTGCGCGGTACATCATCACCACGACGGATTACGTGACACGATGGGCGGAAGCGCAGCCAGTCAATGACTGCACGGCTGCTACAGCTACAAAGTTTTTGTTTGAAAACGTGTTGACACGATTTGGCTGTTCGAAAATCTTAATGAGTGATTTCGAAACACATTTCCTGAATGAAACCATCAGCGCGCTCACAGAAGAGTTTCAGGTGTATCATCAGAAAATTACACCATACCACCCACAAGCTAATGGGACAGTAAAGGCATTCAACAAAATATTGAAGGTTGCGCTGACCAAAGTATGTAATGCGCGGCGAAATGACTAGGACCTACGTGTACCTGTCGTATTATGGGCGTACTGGACAACGTGCAAGAAATTGACGAGACAGACACCTTTCCGGTTAGTCTATGGCATGGAAATTGTCGTGCCAATGGAATACATCGTACCTAGTATGCGAATATCAATGCTCACAGGCATAACAGACCGCGAAGCTCTGGAAGAAAGGCTTGCGCAATTAGAAGAACTCGAGGAAGAAAGGTTTCTGGCTGGATTTCATCAACAGGTACAAAAGCAGCGTGAAAATGCATGGCACAACCGCCATATCAAGTTGCGTACCTTCAAGGTAAACGAATTAGTGATGCTGTATGACAGTAAGTTTGAAATTTTTTTGGGAAAATTCAGAATGCACTGGCTGGGACCATACGTGGTTAAGGACGTCACAGACGGAGGCGCGATCCAACTAGTCAAACTAAATGGAGAACCCTTCCCAGGCAAAGTAAACAACAGTTGCTTGAAACCCTACACGTGTGTGCCGACTCTCTTACTAACCAGTCGAAACACAGACTTTGTGGGACTATAAACATACGCAACAGATGCCGGTACCAAGGTAAGGACATAGTTCAGACACAGATGATTCAGAAGCAGGCATGTAGCAGGTCCAACAAACCGCAGAACAATGCGTTGTGAACCTCCGAGCAGTACGAGACCAGTTGGAGGGGCTCCACGCAAATAGAGTGACTTGGGGACGAGTCACGATGATTTTTTTGGGGCCCTGTTGGGCATGGAATCCCCCCACAACATGTTTTGGGGCTCAAAGCCCAAGTTTTTGTCAAAGGTATTGTAAGACTCTGCAAATTGCGAGGCGCGTAGCGCGAAGTATAGGTTGAGTCATAGGGTTGTCCACCCTAAGTATTGTAAAGTAATGTGATGTCATATAAGCCTACCCATGGTCCGTAGACCATGGGATTGTATAAATAAAGCGAGGCTCTAAGTTGTAAATATAGCCAATTGGGGAGATATATGAATACGAATGGTTCGAGCATAAGGTAGGAGTCTAAGGAATTAGGTCGTAATAGTAGGAAGAGGCTTTGCAGCTGAGTGCGCAGAGGCCTACTAGAGTCCGCAGCTGAGTGCGCGGACCCCTGTAGCTGAGTGCACAGGGCAGTGTCGAGTCTGTAACCTTGAACGAAGAATAATAAAGAGAAGTTGATTCCAAATTCAGTGCATCTTCTTGTGTATTGAATTCTTTACATTTATACTGTTTTGTTTATCGTGCGCATTTATATGATTGCTAGATATATTGTTAATTATTGCTAGTCTTACAAAGATAAGTTAAGTAATCAGGTAATAATAGGTTAAATAGTAAGGAACTTGGGTATAATACAGATCGCACCCTAGGTAGGGATGCGTGAAGGCAGCATCACAGGTTGCAAGGGACTAATAGGTGTGCGTAGCGACGTGCATGCAGGGTCAAACCGCGGACCGCCAGAAGCTCATCAGACATCCCCAAGGTGAGGAAACCTGGTTCTAGCACCCTCCCATACTACTTCTGGTGAGACCTCAGTCTGCGCTCCACATACTGTTGCCAAAAGGGCCAGTAGTACCGGGATTTTCCTGGTTAAATCACCTCCGAACTTGGGTCAGGCCTACACAAGCCAACAGTTCATTGTAGAGGTCCTATAGGATCAAGGAATGGGGAGTACATGGACGGTGAAAAAATGTTGTGTAACAGATGCACCCTAAAGCATGAAGGCTGAACTAGAGTGAGGGATGAAATGCTTTATGAATCAGTGTGGGGAACCATAGTTTGTCATCGGAAAAACCTGCAAGAAAGTACAGATACATATACATAACTGAAAACTCTATCAAATGATACATGAATCGTGGTATGGACGCATTCATCCATAGAATGACCATGCAAATGGATCCAAGCATGGGCACAACCATCTGTTAAAGAGGATCATAATGAAACCAAGGTATGGTAGCAGCCATCCACTTGAAAGAGACA
Organism: Pinus tabuliformis; assembly: GCA_031772625.1. Lineage (NCBI taxonomy): Eukaryota > Viridiplantae > Streptophyta > Pinopsida > Pinales > Pinaceae > Pinus > Pinus tabuliformis. The sequence continues at coordinate 142,518,819 of CM062811.1, read as the reverse complement.
TGTATATCAATGTAACCATGTCACATCACTTCGCAACCTGGACTTTTGTGATCTGAGTCCAAGGTTGTGTGCTCCAACACAACCCGATCAAAGTACAAATTCTAACATGTGAACAGATGTGTTGACATCGAACATTTTAGAAAGTCGCTTGATTACTAGTCAATGATGTAAATTGTTAACAAGTGCGAGAGAAACCACCAATAATGACAATGGTCCTCAAGGTACTATCAACACAATCCATAGAATGTGAATAGAGGAACTGAAGTCGAACACCTGTGAAATCACCCGTTCGAAAGCCAATTTATGTGAACTTGTTGTCAAGTGTGAAGAAATTACCATTAGGGCATGCAATCTCTAAGGTACTGAAAGGGAATCTCTCGGTCAACTTCCAGAATAATGATTTGAAGTTGATAGGAAGCGACCATGTCGAAGGAGGGCTATAATGTATCCCACATCATTGACACAAGACAAAAAGACGCAAAATGATTTTGGATGATACAGATAATCAGGGGTAAGTGTAACTATAGAAGGAAAACTCGTGAACATATCAGCGACACAACTAGAAGTTTTGCAGCTTTTGGATCCATAGGATCGGTGGTCATGATAACGTGGCAGAGATCAAATGGAAGGAAAAATGAATGGTCCAACCCAGGAAGGTCAATGATACAAAGGAGGATGTCCCAACCCAACACAAAGCAAAAAGTGTCATGTTCAAGAGTGAGTTGCTGACACAACTGATTAGATTTCCAAATTTCCCCCCACCATTTCTGGAAGGTACCCCAATTATTTTTAATCACAAGCTTGAAGGGGATAACATATGCTTGCACTGTAAGTTCATCCTTCGGACGAATCCGACCTAGTAAGTTTAATGAGCCCTAGGAAGGAGAAGCTCATGTTCGTCATGGTGACGAATCCGATGTCGTTTAATATTTTAACGAGTCCAACAAAGGTGAAACTTGGTATCTTTTTCATGTTTAGAGAGTTTGAAAAAGACACAGAAAAACAAAACTCCACATGGTCCCTTTTCATACATTTATGTCTCTCGAGCCCGAAAAGGTAGAAAATGATACTTGAGAGAACCGCTTGACCATCTCAGTCAAGGAATACTTTTTTCATAAATAGTGCGTCCCAACCTGAAAAAGGGGTAAACATATACTGGGTGTACAACGTTTCGCATCTGTAATGAGTTCGAAATAATAAGGGCTCGGCTATATTTTCGTGTTTAAAGGGTCGGAAAATAGCTTGAAAGCAGACCTCCCATTTTATTCTCTTTTACGAGTCAAAAAGGGAAAAGTGCTTGGCAATCTTTTCATATGAGTCAGAAAGAGCTAAAAGGTGACTCATCCTGGAGGAATGAGTGGTATAAAGGGTAGCAACTGGTTTCAACAATGGTGGAACTGCTCAAAACATGTAATGGTCAAGAGGCTGGCTAATAAAACCACTCATCGATGTTGTCCCTCAGGAAAGGAAACACAACCAAGTGAAATCATATGATCGGCCAAAGAGATGGTGACGATGGAATGAAACAACCAAGGCTCATCTAGCAAAAATTAGCTGATAAAAACAACAATCACGAGATGTAAATTGGCATGGGTTCATTTTTATACAAGCTTGAACCATGAAAACTCTACTTGGATTCGGTTTCATGTTTACACAAGCTTGAAACGAAAAACTATGCTTTCTATAAGTTTGCATGCCCCCATCATAATGACTCAATTGAGGTACATGCCCCCCAAGCTTCATGTCATTCAACTAGGTGAATGGAATGAAGGTTAACTTTCGAGATCCAGGAAAGACTCAACTGGGATTTTACGAGATCTTAATCAAAGACTTGATTTGGAAAAGGGAGTTGTTTCATTTTTTAATGAGGCTAACACAATAAAAGAACTATCCTCAATACCCTTGTTTCATTTTTTTAACGAGGTTGACACAAGACCAGGAACTGTCCTCGCACATCTGTTCATACGAGAACATGGTTCCCAAGAGGTCTTCACTAGACGGAAAAACCACACTCCAGGAGGAATACATGTCATTTGGTACCAAAGACAGATTGGGTTCCAATGCCCCCAGTACATAATGTACTATACCATCTGTGTGATCATCAGCAGATGCGGAGATGGAAGGAGTAGCCACATATTTGACCTGTGGCGAGGAAGGTACCGCTTGTAAACAAGAGCCGATAGGGGACGATGGTTGCAAAGGAGGCTCCTGGCGACCAATGAATGACAGTTGATTAATGGTCACAATTCTCCCTTTGTGTGCAAAACAAACCACACGAAAAAGCGAAGAAACAAGGGCTCCCATGACATAAACATAGTCGCGTCCAAGGAGAAGATTGAAATCTAAGGGACCTTGGAATACCATCACGTCTATATAGATGGTCTTTCCTCCCAAAGTAATAGGGAACTTCAGAAGGACCCCCAAGGGTTGATTGGTTCCTCTGTTGAAAGCCAAGAGATTCTAAGTGACAGGCACAAGATGTGGGGAGCCCAAAGCTTTCCAAGTAGTAGAAGACATGATGCTAACAGATGCACCGTCATCTAATATAGTGCCATGTACTACCATATTATAGGATTGCACTGTGATCTAGAAAGGCACATAAGATGGGAGGTGGAAAGCAGTCAATGGACCCCAATCGAAAGAGACAACAGAACTACTTGTTGGGGGTATCATATGATTTCCCCCATGTTGTATAGGAATAGGAGAAGGACTCTCCTGAAAAACCGTACGGGAGGGTCACGCTTCGATTCATGAGAATCTGAGGAGACGAGAAGAACATGAGCAGTATGATCACCACTCTCTCTCAGAATAGAGTGAGAAACTAGTGGAACCAAGTCGACACTCTTTTCGACCAATGGTTAGTCGGGCACAGACACAAGAGAGTCTCGCTCAGGAAGAGCAGGACGGGAAAGAGATGAATCCAATTCAATCTCTTTACCAACCAGGAGAGGGTCAGAAGAAATCCTCTGACAACCAACAGGAAGTTGGAGTTGAGGAGCTGCAAGGTTTTCCAAAACTTTGGAAGCTTTATCCATAAGAGGACAAAGGTGAATAAGATGCTCTCCTTCACATAACCTATAGGGGAATCTAATCTTTCCCTTATTCTTACCATCAATAGATGAAGGTGTAGCATCGACATGATCTCTAGAGGTCAATGGGGATGGTCGATTCAGGTCTTGAGACCATACCTCTAAGACTCTGGGAATGCCAGGATAGTCTCGAAGGAGATGGTCACCCTTATACAGCTTGTAAGGGAATCTAACCTTCCGTGGAGGATCAGAAAGTTTTTCGATAGGAAGTGGATTTAAAGCAATAATTGCATGGTTGGCCTCTAGCTTATCTAACTTCTTCTTCTTCTTAGCCTCCTGGTTACTGGATTTCAAATTTTCACCATGCAAAGTAGAAGAGGAAGAGGAAGAGGAAGAAATAGGGGAAGAAGGGGAGAGGTCAACCTTAGAATCAACGTGATGTGATTCAAATGAAGGAGATGGCGGGCCAGGAGTTGGGACACTCAGGACCACCAAGGTCGAAAACAACCAGACAGGTAGACCAATGGTTAACCCAGGAAGGGACAACATCACCATATAAGGAGCACCAACATTTCCAAAAGAAGGAAAAGGACCAGGATTCCCATCCGAGGGGAACCCTTGACTGGTGGACTCTGGAAATGTTTCCATTGGAATTGACCCTAAAGAATTACTAAGGAAGATAACTTTTACCAGGAATATTTCGTGGGTAGTTAATTTTAGAACACTAAAACAAAACTTTACCTTTTCATGTTTTAAGAGTCGAGAAAAGAGCGAAAGGGGACTCTATCACTTTCAATTTGAAACGAGCTCAAAAGGACAAGTTCTCGAATGATCTTTTAAGTTTAATGAGTAAAAATATCAAATGACTACTCAGGATAATCTAGGTAAAAAGGATTACCAGGTAACCATGAACTGCAGAATACCTCTCGGCGAACCGAGAAGTACGGGTAGGAAATATCCTCGAATGTTGTGTTCGATGTATCACATTTACAAGGCAGCAGACTTGAATTCCTATGGATAAAGGATTGCAGCCTAGTGCGTTCTCCCTTTATATACTCGAAGGTATGGGGAGCACAAGTTCGTACTAGCACTGTCTAGTGCCAAAGCTAATGACAACTGCTAGGTTTAAAGATGTCGAAACACGTCTCTAGCCTAGACCTTCTAGATGTGAATGTTAAGTTTCAATGCTTCCTTAGGTTAATTCTATAAATTTTAACGGTTGATCTTGAATTAGGTTTCAATTACAAGGCCCTACCACTGTCATCTGACAAAAATCCTGCATGCAGCTATATGAGAAAAGATATCTTTGTCTTCGATGAAAGTTAACACTAATTTAGAGATAGGGAACACAAAATCAATGCAACAATCAAAGAATGAAATCTTTCACTAATATATGACCTAAATGCACTGAATCTTCCCTTAACAACAAAAGAAGTTTCATTTCTTTCCCTATGCTTCTGATGATGCAATTCTAGTTGCTCAATAACGCTACTAATGCAATATTTTTGCTTAAGTAAACTAGAATGATGTTCTTCTTTTCATAAAATGCAAAATGAATCTTTCACATAAAGCACTTTAATGAAAATTTTCACAATTCCGTACGAACAAGCATCGATCAAATCCAAAGCATGATAAATGAAAGTAAAAGCAACTTCTTCCCTGAATCGAACAAACCAAACACATAAATGCTTCAATTGACAAACCAAACAATGTAATCTATGCTCAGAACGAGAAAAGAGACACTCAAAATAAGAGAAAAATGAGACTCTTTCACTCATTCAATTGAAAATGAAGCAAACAAAACATCCTAGTCACTTCTGGGAGGAAGAAGAGAGTCCGAGGGTCAAGACACACTGGCACTAGAATGGGAGAAATTCTGATTTTTTCTTAACTCAGAGACCAGAGCGACTGCCTAACTAACAACTAGTGCTAATAGGCACGACCGGCACGACTGACCAGTAATACAACTAGCGCTGATGGCCTGATCGGCATGACTGCCTAACTGACAACTAGAACCAATCGAGGGATTCAAAGAAAAAATAAAAAAGAACTTCACACGGGGTCAGACTTAACACATCAAAGAGTGGGCTAAACCAAGCAAGCACACAAAGCAAGCTAAATGAAGCTTTCTAGTCAAGGAGAAAATGGTCTAAAAGGCTTATGAGATCGAAATCATGAGAGCAAAACACATTGGCCAAGATTTGGGACGAACCCTAATCTTCACTTATAGGCATCGGAACAACTTCATAACTGACAACAAGTGCCAAAAGGGGGTCAACACGACCGTTTCTCAGCATATCACGCTAATCGGTGCGACTGTCAGCGAATTAAGCACGGTGAGCGAGGAAGCCAAGAAAAAAAAAAAAAAAAAAACTGGAACAGACTTGCTACTATGAATTTCAAAATCAGACCAGTAAGTAAAGGAAAAGAAATAGAACCAAAGGGAAAAAGTGGAACAAGAAAATTTCACACAAAATCATGAAATCTCAAACAAATAAATAGAAGGATTGGTTCCCCAGTATGGTTGCCAATTTGTGGTGAAGTAAAATTATGAGTGCGGACACAAACAATTCCTCTAGCCCGATAATGGGTCTAGCCACAACCGATACATTCTAAGAAATATTTCCCTAGGTTAGAACCAAGTAAGAGGGCCTACCTCTTAGTACGCTTATCCCATTTGATGATGTCCTCGCTTGCTCGCTTCAGCTATCTCTTGTTTCCTTCTTCAAACACCTGAAACAAGTAAACAATAGAAAACAACAACTGTGATAATGACAAATTGTAATTCAACCTACTTAACAAGTCAAGAACATTAATCCATGAACATGTAAGATGACACATCATGTAGAAAATCAATTGATAGTTGCATATATATTGAATCAAGAAGAGATTACAACCATTGTCTTGACGTTTTCGTTCTACTTCGACAAAACCAGGTTCCCACCCACTTCTGCTAGCATTCCGTGATGGCCACAACAATGATAGTTTTAAGGCTCTTCCCTTTAGGCTTCACACTAAACCAAATTCACACTTCTCCCTCACACAACTAGAGAGCTACAACTATGAATAGCTTGTTGTTTACTCCAAACTTAATTAGCACTAGCACACCAACACTAACACTAGTTTGTGCTTGGGAAAAATGGAGGTTTATATAGCATGAATGGATGATAGATGGATCCTCTTCTCATGGGACAAGGTCTTATCTCTTGAGGTAGTTCCATCCTTATAAGGGAAAGGATCCCAAATTGACATCCTCGACCCCATCCGGCCAAACCATTTACCAGACTTCTGTTACGAAGCTTCTAGAGCTGGAAGCTTCGGCTCCTTATTCAAAAAACTTTCCATAAAAGGATCGGCATGACTGGAACAAATCTCAGTCGCTTCGGTCAGCGCTAGGGACAGTTTTAATCCCTGCATATCAACGTGAGGAGGAAAAGGGCCATTACCATCGGTCTTGTAAACTGGGAAAAACATAAGATTTTGGGGAAATGGTGCAAAAGGGAATTGTTCTTCTCATGAAGAGGGACACAATGGGAGTTTCTTCATGAAGGGAAAGCATGTAGAGTTCACTGTAGAGGCCCTCCAGGATCAAGGAACGGGGAGTACAGGGACAATGACAAAATGCTGCGTAACAAGGCTTTCATGTTACATTTTCAACACCTCAGTCGCACGGGTAGGTAGGACGGCAATATCCTGCCCCCACCCTTTCACTCAAATAGCTCCCCATCTGGGTATTTATTTTATATTTTTTAATTTTTTAATTTTTTAAATATATTAATATTTTTTTATTTATTTAGTTTAAAAGTAATAATAATGGTTTATTAGTTTTAGTTTTTCTATTTATTTTTTTTGAAGCTTTTTTGGGGGTTTTTTTAAATTTTCAAGGTAATTTAAATAATAAGAATAAGAATAAATATTGTGTTTTAATTATTTTTTTCGTCTATAAAAATTTTTTTCCCTTAATTTAAAAAGAAAAAATTAAGAAGAAAGCTTCTTAGAGTATTTTTTAGAATAAAAAGTTGGCTTTTTTAATTTAGTTTTTTAAATTTATTTTTCCTTGTACTGCTCTTAGAAGTAATGCCAACAAATCCATAACTAATTAGATAAAACCAAGATTTTATGTGGGTTTTGAACACCTCCCACTTAATTACTAGGGATCACACTCCAACTTAAGTTTCTGCAAGTGTCTTTCCCATCAAGTTTGGGTGTGGCCAAACAAATAATATATTTTGTTCTTATCCTATTTTATGAGCACACATCTAATTGTTGCAATAGTTGATTCAACTTAAGTAACAATCTCACCTTGAGAAGGTTTGCTCTTTCTTTGGCTTCCTTTTCAACACCTTTTCTTCTAAAGCTATCATGATAATCATCTGGTTGCAAGAAGTGTAGCAACTTGTTCTTCCAACTTTGAAAATATCTCCTTTGATTCATCCCTTGCATAATTATTATATTCATACACCATGGCTATGGTTTTGAGACTTCTTTCTTAAGTTAATTTCTAGATGTTGCAATTTCCCTCAAAAACTCCAAATAAAATTTATTTGGTACAAGTATGGCATGTAAATTTTTATGGACATTCCACTACAATGGTTCAACAAATCAATGAAAAACCCAAGTGAAAAAACTTTGATACAAGTATGATATGTAAATTGTTATGGACACTCCACTATAATAGTTCAATAGAGAAAATCGTACAAGCTTTTGTAAACTCTTTATTATGCAATGTTTTTCTTAAGATTTAGTGCACAAAATGATGAAATGCGCTAAATTTGAAAATCATAAAAAAGAAAAACATGAAAACAAATATCACATTGTCCACTATAGAGTTGTCTTAGACATTATGGCCTATATCATTGTTATAGGTATGTTACTTCCTCTCTTCAACCCTTCCCCTAATCATAAGGAAGAGGTATTAAGTGTAAAGCAAACCTTGGGAGGGATCCCAATGAATACTAATCCTAGGGCATTAGGTCATGGTTTCGTTTGTGACCTACTCTACTAAGAAATAATCATTGAGAAAGTAATAATCATTTTCCTACTTGTATGCCTTTCATTTAAAATGGTTAAGGTTGTTTGACAAGATAGTTGGGATGTAAGTCCTTAATTTCCCCCTTTAAATAAGTTGCTATATTCCATATGAATACCATGGATTAATATCGTGGGACATCTTTATTTTTAATGTTATTTTATTTTTATAAGTTTTTTTTGTTATTTTTATTTTATTTTGAACACGTTAGAATATTTACATGACATTACATTCATCTTTTTAATTAATTTAATTTAATTTATTTATTTATTTTTATGTAATTTGATTTAGTCAAAATGTTAAACATTACATTACAATATCTCTACTACTGGGTTGGAGAATGGTTATCCGTGAAATGAAAGAAAAATTAAAATATATTAAAAAAATATAGTTATAATATAAAAAATGAAAAGTAGAAAAAAGACAAAAAAAAATTACAGATTGTCAATTAGATTGTTATAATAGTTGTATGCTAGTGTAACCATTCATTTATTAAGGTAGAACCATGCTTATATAGTTGATGTGGAGACACTAATTTAATATAGATGATTCTTCCTATACTTCCTATCATGGGCTTGTTGTTGACGTTGATGGTGGTCATTTAAAAGAAGTGTTATGATAAGGGAAAATACAAGGTAGCAGTCTATATGTTATATGTTTTGCAAGGTTTTATGAGATTGTTTAGTCTAATTTGCTCAAAATTAAATAAAGATTTGGTGGAATCACAAGTTTGAGTTGTGAACTTTCCATAATCTGAGTGCCCCAGGAATTTTTCAAGGTGCAGAATCCATATATGCAATCAAAAACTCATTTTAAACAACAATCAAATTTGATATTTTAATATATATATATATATATATATATATATATATAATTACTACATTTCTGCCAAAAACTTGAAAACACATAATGTTTTAAAAACTTCAAAACATATAATGTTTAGACAACGCCAAATACAAGTGATGAAAATAGCAATTGTCAACCAAGGAGAGAGTCGATCAAACGTTATCTTCCAATAATTTACATAGAGTTACATAACATAAATTGTATGATTAAAAACATGCTCTTGTAGTATAAATCAACATTTGTGAAAAGTTAATCACAACCTTTAATAAAAAGATGATTATTATTATTACTATTGATTTACATATGCACTTATTTCTACAATACATGCTTCAAATTATAAATCTACATATGCTTCTTGGGTGGACACTTCGTGACATAGTGCCCGAATTCATGACAATTGGAACACTTGATTTTGGATAAGTCTTTCTTCTTGCCCTCTTAGCTGGAATTAGCCTCACCTTGGGACTTCTTCCCCTTGCACTTTCCTTTGCCGACTAATTCAAATTCCTCTTCCCCTTCTTTGGATGAGGTCCCATCTCTAGTATTCCACTTTATTTCCTCTTACACCAAGTCAGACAATAGGTGCTCCCAATTTGGTAGTTTCTCCCTCTCATTCACTGAATCTTGCTATTTGTGCTAACTCTTGGGGAAGGCCTAGAAGGGATAGGATTACCAAATCATATTCTGCAATTGTAACACTAACTTGACGAAGTTCATCACGACATTGTGTCAACCTTATTAGGTATTGCCAAATAGTCTCGTTCTTCTGCATCTTGATATTTCGAAGTTTATCCTTGAGCACCAACTTCCTGTGGTCACTAGTATTCTGGAACAAATATGTCAATGCTTTCCACATTGCATACAAGGTCTCTTTCCTGAAGATATTTGAGACAATATGGTCTCGTACTCCCTCCAATATGATTCTCCTCAGCTTAGCTACACACTTCTTCCATTCTGCTAGATCCTGAGCATCATTTGTTGTTGGTTTAAGGATATTATTATCGATGAATTCCTTCAATCCATTATATTTCAACATTTCCTCCATGCAGCCCTTCCAAGAAACATAATTTGAGCTTCCCTCAAGGGCATACTCGAGTCTTAGTCCATAGAAATTCATCCTTCTAGCTCTGAAGAATTGATCGTGCAAAGGGCATACTCGAGTCTTAGTCCATAGAAATCCATCCTTCTAGCTCTGAAGAATTGATCATGCAAAGGGCATACTCGAGCCTTAGTCCATAGAAAGCCATCCTTCTAGCTTTGAAGAATTGATCATGCAAACTTGATCCTCCTACAATAACAACTTCAAAATTTCTACTCTATTATGAATCTGTTGATCTAGATTGTCATTAATGTCAATATGAAGCCAAGGAGAAGCAGAGCAAACATGTGAAGAACAGGAGAAAATCCACTGGAAAGAGGATCGCATCACCGAAGGTACATAAACAAAGTCATCGGAAGTCACAGAGAGATATGTCCAAGGGAAACTGCTATCGAAAGAACAAAGAGAAACATAGCTATCAAAGCATATAAGAGAAGCAAGTGTAAGAGCAGAAGATTGAGGAGGAGCCATATCGGGAGTATCGTGTTTGATGTATGCCCAAAAAGTGAGAGGAAGAGTCCCTCAAAGAAGCAAGTTACGGAGCAAGAGAAGCATAGAGGAAGATTAATTTGAAACCATGAGAAGCAAAGAGCGAAGGAGTATATATATTATATAGATGCGATATAATTACGGACCCGAATGCATAAGATTCGTTGGATCTCAGAGATCAATGGTCCAGATCAAGCCGCTGAGGAACAGAGGGTAACCCGGAAAAACTTGAGCTAAACCCGAAGTAAGCGAGAACCGTCTAATCGATAGATCGACAAATCTAACGGTCATCGCATGGCATAGATGTGAGGGTGTTAACTCGTGAGGAAAGCAGTTTTGCAACAGGGAGTGGTATTTCAAGCGAGGCAGAAGTGGTAAGTGGTATTGAAGGGTGAGCACCCAATTCCACTTATCGAGCGACACATAGCAGCGAGGAGGAGAGAGGAAACCGTTTTTCGGGTGGGTAATCCTCGAGCTATTTGTCCACCCGAAATCCTTGTGAACTGTTGGATCTTACGGGAGGTGATCGACGGCGGAGGATCAACAGACTGTTTGAAACTTCGAGTGTAATATCAACCGTCGGATGGGATGGTAAGATCTACGGTGGAGGATTGATCCGAAAAAGGCAAACATCGGAAAATGTGCATGTATACGGACCCGACTGGACCATTGCAATATGATTTAATATATTATCACATTCGTCGCATATCGCAAGCCTCTTGTAAAGCCTTGCCACATTGAAAGTGCTGATTGTGATATATATATATATATATATATATATATATATATATATATATATATATATATATATATATATATGGACCTGACGGAGTTAATAAAAACAGTTTATAATAATATCGTGTCCGGGTATCGGGGAATTGGCTATGTTATGTGCAAATCCGCCGATTGTGATGGAGCTATGGACTCGACGGAGTTATTAACAATAATTTATAATCATATTGCATCCAATAGGGGCAATCGGTAATCGATCATCGGCGATGTTATAGACATGACTTATAAAAGACCTCCTGAAAGCTGCGATTGCGATTGAGATTGTGACGTGGCATGTGGGGACCACTTATTATATATTTATAACTATGTTAATATGTGATATTGTTACAGGAGGATAGAGGATGTTAAGGGGCATTAGCAATGTTATATCGTGAATACAAAGAGTTGCGACTATAGAAGCTGCAATTGCAATTAAAGGAGTGATGCAATTGCCGTAAAGAATGTTGGGTCCATTGTATGAATATTGAAAAAAAGGGGGGCCTCTCTGGTATAGTTATTTCTTTAATATGCAGTATTATTATAATACGACCTCTCTTTTGCATTAACGTGTCCTGTAAGCATTTGATGAATCCGAAGAGACAGAGGAAGCCGAAGAGTGAACGCAGAGGAATCCGAAAGATCAAGTGAGCGAAGATGAAACGAGCGGAAGCCAAATGTCAGGAGTATCAGGCATATAAAATAGAGAACAAGGGAAAGTTTGAAGTGTTGGTGAACTGTAAGAAAAAAGGGAGCCGAAGTTCTAGCAGAAGTGGAAAAAACAGGAGGACAGAAGTAAGTCATGGTCCAGCAGGGTTGGGAGCAAAGAATTACAACCAAACAAATCCAGACAGTTTACAGCAGAGGGTTGGAGCCCTTGAGGTTGGTGCCTCAGAACTGAAAGGATTGGTGTCCTAGGAGTTGGTGCTCCTAAATTCAAGGTTGGTGCCTTGACAAGACAGAGTTGGTGCTCTGGAGGTTGGAGCCTCACAAAGAGTCCAAGTTGGTGCTTGGCAACTGATTGAAACCATATATATATATATATATATATATATATATATATATATATATATATATATATATATATTGTACTTGATTTATTGCAAAGATCACATTAATAAAAGCATCTATTCCTGTTATCTATTTATGTGTTCCAATTATAAATGTTTTAACTGATAAAAATAATAATTGAAAAGAAATATTGATTCACACCCCCTCTCAGTATTTCCAACAATTGGTATCAGAGTGGGCTTCTTCATATCAGCCTAACAGCTTGAAGAAGGATTCTTAGTTATGATGAGAAATCAAGAAGTGTCAGGAAGACCTCCTATGTTCGATGGCACAAATTTTGGTTTCTGGAAAAAGAGAATGTCCTACTATTTAATGTCCCTTGGACCTGAAGTTTAGCATTCAGTCTTAAATGAGTACATATCTCCTTCCACTCTTCCAACAGATCAAGACGAGAGGAAAGTCTACGTCGTAAATGCAAAAGACTTAAACTCCATCACTAGTGGAATCACTGATTCTGAATTTACAAAAGTCATGAATTGTAACTCTGCCAAAGGAGTATGGGATAATCTAATTAGCTTATACGACGGGGACTCCAAAGTCAAGAAGGAAAAACATCAAACTCATATAAGGCAATTTGAAAGTCTGAAAATGGATGTTGAAGAAGATATTGCATCATACTTTCTCCGAGTAGCTGAAGTGGTCAACTCTCTTAAAGGATTTGAAGAAAACATTGAAGAAAGCACCATTATTCAAAAGGTCTTAAGATCTCTCCCAGATAGATTTGAATCCAAAGTGAGTTCCATATAATAAATGAAGGATCTAGATCCTCTCAAGATGGATGAACTCCATGGAATCCTCATTGCCTATGAGATGAGAAAAGGTTTCCCAAGTTCCAAAGATGCAACATTCAAGGCCTCAAAATCAAAAAAGGGGAAAGAAAGGAATGTTAGTAGTGATGACTCTGAAGTTGAATCTGAATTGGTGCAATTTGTATGAAGGCTGAAGAAAGGATCTAAGCTAAAAGGTAAATACCCTCTTATTTGTTTCAAATGTGGAAAAATAGGTCATTATGTTGCAAAATGTCCTCATAAGCATGATAGTGATGATGAAGAAAATTCTAAAAGGATGGTATACAAGAATAAAGGGTTCAATAAGAATAATTTCCTCTCTAAGCAAGATGAGTTTGATGAAGATGAATTTGTAGTCATCAAAAAGAAATCAACTAACCAGTTCCCTCACCGCAAAGGAGGTAATGAAGAATCAGATGAAGAAAATGACCATGCTGGAAGCCAAGAAGTATTATTCATGGCATTCACAAATGATGATGACTCAGGGCTAGATGGAAATGTAGATGAATTGTTAATAAGTGCCATTGAAGAAAATGAGAAATTACGGAATAAAATCATTTCTCTCAAGGTAGAAAACGAGGAAACAAAAAGAAGGGAAGATCTCTTGAAAAATAAGCTAAAAGAAAAAGAAGAAGCTTGTGAAGAACGTGAAGCCGAAATAGTATCTCTGAGGAAGGAATTGGAGCAAGTTAAAAAGGGTTGGAAAAGCTCTCAAATACTTGACACTATCCTAAATAATCAAAAACCTCAACGTGACAAATCTGGAATAGGTTTTAAAGGAGAATCATCAAGTACTAAGAATAACGTGAAAATCTATGCCGACGCACTTTCCAACAACCCAAAAGAAGAAAGATTATTTCATCAAAGGCTCATCGCAGATCCAAAGAATGAAGAGAGAGTAACTCCAAGGAAGAATGTTGCTTTGAATCATGGATGTTACAACAGCTACAAAACGGTATTTCATCAAAGGCCCGTCTCAAATCCAAAGAATGAAGCGGGAGTAACTCTAAGGAAGAATGTTGATTCAAATCATGGCTATTACAATAGGTACAAAACTATCTTTTTTGGGCATTGTTTCCATTGTAAAAATTTTGGTCATCAAGCTAGAGATTGCATGGCTCGTAAGAATGACACACCAAAACTGAAGGATCAAATAAACAAACCATATGGCCCCAAAGGGCAAGGACAAATCAAAACCTTACAATTCTTTTGATCCCTTGGCCAAATTTGATCTGATTTGCTCATTATGTAACAATAATGGACACAATGAACAAAATTGCCCACTCAAAAGAGGAAAATCAAGAAGTGAGAATCCTAACACGGATAAATGTGGCCTAGCTCTATGTGCTCAAAATAATGAAAGTCATTGGTTTGTTGATAGTGGGTGCTCCAGAAACATGACAGGGGACAAAGGGAAATTTGTCTCATTGAACAAAAAGGAAGGAAATGTATCCTTTGGAAGTGGATCTGCCAAAATTGTTGGAAAAGGAACTGTTACTCTTATTGATGGAAAAGGAAAAGCTCAAAATGCTTTTCTAGTAAACGGCTCAAACACAACCTCCTGAGTGTTAGCCAAATCTGTGATCAAGGACATAGTGTTGTCTTTAGCACCAAAGACTGTGAAATAAGGAACTCTTCCTCAGGGGAACTTGTGGTGAAAGGGGTTAGAACACCAGACAACATCTATATTCTGAACAAGATTCAAGAAGATAAATGCTACTTAAGTCAAACAAATGAAAGTTGGTTGTGGCACAAGCGACTTTGACATACAAGCTTCGATAACTTGATAAATATTAGCAAGATTAAAGCAGTACGAGACATTCCAAAGTTATTCAAACCAAATCAAGGAGTATGTGGCCATGTCAACATGGAAAGCAAACTAGAACAAGTCACAAGACCAAGGAGTTCTTATATCAAAGCTTTGGAGATCATTCATGATGATTTATGTGGACCAACTAGAACT